>PVJA010010688.1:33326-56909 GCA_004027025.1 Myocastor coypus
CTTCTCCTCCTCCTCCTTCTCCTCCTTTTCCTTCTCCTCCTCCTCTCCTTCTCCTCCTTCTCCTTCTTCTTCTTTTTCTCCTTCCCCCCTCGTTAGAGGGATCCACCTTCATAGACTAATCACCTTCCTAAGGCCCTCACTTCCTTATACCATTCCTTGGGGATTCAAGTTTCGACATAAGAACTGAGGGGATCACAACCGTCAGTCCGTAGCCTCATATTTCATGATGAAAGAGCATGCTGGTGGCGGCTGCTGTGGGTGACAGGAGGGGGTGGTTGACCAGCAGCTTCTCTCCAAGCGCATGTGGCTGTCCTTGTGCGAGGCAGCTTGTGGGTTTCAGTGAGAGATTTCTTTCTTAATGTGGGCACATGTCAACCAAGACTGTGACAATGCAGTGATGAGGAGTGGGACTTTCTAAGGCAAAATAGGCAGTGTTGGCTGCATGTATGTCTTCTTCAGCAATGTTGAGATATGGGAAAGAACTAAAAAGGAAGAGGTGCACAGCGCCCCACGCACCTTGTGTGCCGATGTCAGGCTCTCCGCCCTTGCTGGTAGGTTTCCGCCCACACACATCATACAGACACATGTGTATATTTTTGTCATTTGGTTTATACTGTTTTTCTAGACTCTTATTTCTCACTTAACACTATATATCAAAAACATTTTCCCAGCTATCTATAGGTATTGCAAATCACAATGAAGGCATATGGGCAGCTCTGATGCAATTAAACATAGTCTTTTTTTTTTTTTTAGCTTATGGTGGGAGAACTTGTATTTGAAAATAAAAGGACCCAATTTGACTTGGAAAAGCAGAAACTTTTGCTTAGCATTCTGGTGCATGGACGTATCTAAAGATGGGTAAAGCTGGGCGTAGTGGCAAATGCCTACAGTATTATCTGTGCAGGAAGCCGAGTGGGGAGATTGAAAATTCAGGGCCTGCTTGAGCTGCTTACGGAGACCCCGTCTCAGAATAAAGGAAAAGGGCTAGGGGTATAGTGCAGTGCTCCCTAGGTTCAATACCTAGTAGTACCTCCTAACCCCCTCCTGCAAAAAAGAAAGAAAACAGAAAGATGGGTGATATTCAATTTTAGGTTAGTTCCTCCTGAAACAGGGCTTTGCTAGTGGCCTATACTACCAGGTGTGTAGGTGCAGACTGTTTTCTGTGTCCATAGGTTCTACACTGGCAGTTTTCACTAGATACTGGCAAAAGGTATTTTTACAAAAACTGCATTTGTACTGAATACATACCGACCCCTTTTTTGTTGTCATTATTCTAGAAGTAATCTAGAAATGACTCATTGTATACTACAAGGGCTCTGTGCAAGTATTCAAATCACATGCAAATACTATTTCATAGGAAGGACTTGAGGTACTATGGGATTGGAGGGATTGGAACATTGATGGGTGGTGACTCTGGGGTCCAGTCCCCCATCAAGGTCAAGGGGTACCTGTATCTGCTTTGGCTTTGGTCCCTGCGACTTCAAATGCGTGAGTGGAGCCTGGGCCAGTGAGTGAGACTGTTGTCGGTGCCGAGGGCAGGAGCTCTGTGCATCGGTTGGGCAGTAGATGCACAGCCTGAGTCTGCTATTTTAAGAGCACTCAGTGAGTAGTTGCTAGATGATTGGTGCTGTAGTTTCTCCTGTTGCCGCTGGGGGGCATCCTGGGGGTGCTAATGGTCTTGGTGTCTCTTTCAGGAGGGTTGGAGTCTAGGCCTTTGGATCGGGGTAGACACCACAGAAGTATCAGCATGAAGGCGCCCACCACCTCCCGACCCAGGCAGGGGTCCTTCAAGACCATGCCCCTCCGCTGGTCCTTTGGGCACCGGGAGAAGCAGCCTGGTGCATCGGTAGAGTTGGTCGAGTACCTGGAGTCCAGACGCAGGCCCCGTCGCTCCACCAGCCCGTCCATTGTGCAGCTGCTGACAGGCACAGCTGGCAGTGAGGAGAAGTCAGGGTCTCCAAGGCCAAATGGAACCCTTTCTGGTGAAGATAGTGGCCAGGTTCATGGGAGAAGACCAGCAAGGGTTCCCTGTCTCTCCGGCTACCCCAGCCACCATCCGGCCATTGATATTCTAAACACCACCAGGACACAGAAGGAAAGTGCAAGTCAGGATATCCGGCTTCCCAAGAAGTTTGACCTGCCCCTCACTGTGATGTCCAACGAGAGGGAGAAGCCGGTCCGCCCAGAGGGCCAGAGGAACTCAGGCTGGAAAGGAAGCCAGAGCAGCCCACCGTCCCCTTCCACAGGTTTGTTCAGAAACTGTCAGGACAGCGACCAAGGCACTTTACCCAAGATGAAGGCTGCCATGGACGAAAGGGCCTCTGAGAAAGACAGATTCCCCCAGGGAACCCTCACCCTGCTCAGGTCTGTGTTTCGGAAGAAGGAGAATAGGAAGATGGATAGCGCCCTAGGCTTTCTGCCGGTGCCACCCGTCTCCCTGGAGAGTGGCAGGCTGAGCCCCGAGGTGGACAAGCAGGCTCCAGGCTCAACTCCTGGACTTCGGATTCCAGACGGCCTGGCCAGGAGCCTGGGCAGCCACCTCGAAAGGGACGTCAGATCCGCACCCAGCTCTCTCCACCTCCCTCGCAAGGCAGGAAGGCCCCCATGGCCAGGTGCCACCAGCCTCTCACAGAAGAGTGTGCCTGGGGAGCAGACTTCTTATGGCACCTTGCAGAGGGTGAAATACCACACTCTGTCCTTAGGGCGAAAGAAAACCTTACCAGAGTCCAGCTTCTGATGGGACATTACAGTACTGTGTGAAGGAAACCAAAGGGCTGGGAACTTGCACTGAGAGGCTGTGGGCGGTCTGTGTTCAGAGTGAATTTTCAGGAAGCCATTTGTCTTAGGATCTGTGAAAGAAAAAAATGTTTTTGATCTCCTTAACTGGACTCTGAGCGCCTCATGTCCGAGTAATAATGTCCAAATACTGTACGTACCCTATTGTATTGTTGGGTGCTTTAAATAGCCTTGCCACTAGAGGGCGATGTTGGGCCAACTACCATTTTTAGGCTAGAAGGGATTATTTTGTGTTTAAATAATGCCATGGTTTGAGTGCCTGTACTTAAAGAATCCTGTGTCTTGTATTGTTATTGGCTTCTCTTTTTTTTTCTTTCTTTTTAAACAGTGGGCAAGTAAGGAAAATATTTCCCTTTTAATGCTTCTGTGCATAAATGTAAAAGATGCCAAAACAAAAAATAATGAAAAAGTGATAGTTATGATGAGATAAGGTTCTAGGAGGAATAGAAATGGTTGCTATTTTAGGAGAGTATTTAATATATATATATATACAAAATAACTATTAAAATTTTACAAGGTATTTTAAAAAAAGATAACTATTTTGATACCAGAAGGGGAAAAAAGAAGCTTTAAAAAATATAACCATGAGACCTATGTGCCATTTTAATAACATTATGTCAGTGAAATGTACCAATGGCCTGCTGCATTATTAAAGTTGGATAAATGGCCTTATTCTGACTGTGTCTACTTGTGTGTTGCTATTACTATCCATGGGTAGCTACTTCTTTCTGGGGTTTAAAAGTACAGATTTTTGTTTTTTGTTTTGTTTCTTTAAGAAGCAGAAGTCTTAGGCCTGCCTTTTTCTGAAGCAGTGGGTGTGGCCAGCACCTGAGACTAGCCTGCCTCCCAAGGACTGTGTGTCCTCTGTAGCTCTGTGTGTGCTTTAGTCCTGTTTGTTCTTTAAATCTGTCATTTCTTACTAAGAAGTTACTAAGTTACTGACCCCAGGCCTGGAACTCAAAAGTTTAACGTCACTGGCAGCTCTGCACATGACTGTTTCTAGAAGCACTTCCTTTCCAGAGGGGATCATTCATTTCTAAACACCAGGGCCCAGGAATTCTGTATTCCTCAGAGGCTTAGCATGACTTGTCCGTCTGTTTCTGCTGTGGTACTTTCAGTTTTGTTTTTTTTTTTTCTTTAAGAAGGATGAATAGTGTCCTAATTTATTCCAGTGAAAAAGCCAAACTTACCTTTGTTGTTTGGGATGGGAGAAATAGAGGCCATGGAGGAGGTGGAAGCAGCTGCCTCCTGACTGTCATGGGGGTATGGGACACTCATGCTTCTGCATCCCAACAGAAGTCCACATTTTTTTGTGTGTGGTGTGGTACTGAGGATCGAACTCAGTACCTTGTGCTTGTCAGGCAGGCACATACACCACTAAGCTGTCTCTTCAGTCCTAGAAATCCACATTTCTTTGAGTCTTACCCTGATGTACACCTGGGCAATGTGGAAGACAACGCCGTCCAAACGGCAGGAGTTCAAGGCTCTTTCTGTATCACCTGGTTGTCTCCCAGCTCTGAGTAACTGTGCCCCTGGTGCATCCTCCCTGCCTTTGTCTGCAAGAGATTGAGTTGGAGCTCATATTCTCTAGGCTTATTTCCTATAAGGATTCACTCTGGAATGACCTCATATTTTTAAGAGTGTCATGGGAGAGTCTTAGCTATTAGCCACATGCCTTGTAAACACCATGAACCAGGACCTGGACTCCATCCAGGCTCCCAACACTGGAGGTTTAGGAAGAGGCAGTGATGCTTGGACCCAGGTGGCTGTCTGTGTTGTCTTGGGCCTTCAGCAGGGTGCTCAGGGTCCCTTTGTATCCCCTCCATCTGTGGCTGCTTCTCCCTCTAGAGGGAATCAGTAGGAAGCTTTGTCAGGAGAAAGCATGGGAAATGGGTGAGATACATTTCTGCCAGATTGGGGTAATAGAACCGTGGTTCCATCTTGACCTTGCAGCTGCCTACAAGACGCTGGAGGGGATGGCCTGGTAGAACCACTTGGTGCTTCTTTTTCAATCTTAAGATCTCCCTGGACATCAGTAAGCTGGAGTTCTTGGAAAGTTGAAAGCCTCTGGGCCGGGTGGGAGCACAGACAGAGGGAGCAGGTGCCGAGAAGCTGCCTCCCATGCTGGCCTCCTCAGGGAGCAGAAGCTCAGGCTGAGTTCTCTCTCTGCTGTAGGGGAGGATGGTCACTGGTCTGATGGCCATGATCCACCCCTCATTTCTAAAGTAGCCCCCAGCTTGGGTCATCCTCATCATCTTCCTCTTGTCTGCTAGTGGAAGGAAAGGCTTGCAAGGCTTGGGCTGGGTGGTCAGACTGCTGAAGCTGGAAACTACTCAGGTTCTGGACTTTGTAGGGGGGAACCAGGAAGACCCCCAGGGCAGGGTGACAAAGGAGCTCAGAATAATGGTACAGTTGTGGGAAGGAATGGAAGTTGTGATGCTGACTGCATCCCAATGGCATGAGGGACAGCAAGTCAGAAGCACCCTGAGGACTTAAGTACACCCCAGAGCCACAAAGATGCCAGTTAGTAATTACAGCTGACTAGCATTTGAACAGCACTGAGCTGTGTGCCCCTTTTAGAAGCACTGTATAGTATTCAACTAATTTAACTCATGAAAGTCTTTTGAGGTTGGTATAGTTAATATCCCTGTTTTACAGTTGAGGAAACCGAGGTTCACCGAGGTTAAGTCATTCACCTAAAGCCACACAACTAGCAAGCAGCAAAGCCAGGATCTGAACCCAGCGAATGCTAGTTTAGTTGTGGGGTTCTTCCTCCATTTCAATGCTGTTCCTTCGAAGATAGACCACTAATCCTGTCGGTTGGTGCCAACTGCTTCTGGTACTTCTTGTTGATTGAAGTGGAGAAAAATACATTTTTCAGATCAATCCCAAGTGCTCGGGGCTCTGTTCCAGCCCTTTGAGGTGTGTGGAGAAGTCCCTTGCTATTGGCTTCGCTGCTTGATTAGGTCTTCAACAGTTCTCCAGTTCTCTCTACCTTTTGCTATTAGCTGGGGAGCTGAGTGGACACAGGATAGGCACTGGGACAGAGCCAGCGGGCCTGAGTCTTGGCGGCCCTCACTTCTGATTCTTCCAGCGATGCGCTTTTCCTTGGATGCACTCCATCTACTGGGAGCACGCTCCAGTAACATTTGTCTGATCCCAGCATAACTGATAAACACCAGGAGGATCACGAGATAGGAAATACAACTCCCATTCTCAGGGGAACAATAGGAAATGGCTTAGATGTGGTTCTTGCTTTTAAGCAACTTGTGTAGTGAGTTGGAAAAGACAAAGAACTAGAAAAGGTGACTTCAGGTAAATAAATGTAAATAATTCTTGAGTATGGAAGCACGTAGGTCACATGAACCTGTGTGAGGGGAATCCAGTGTGCCATCCTGCTAGTTCCTATTTGCTATTCCAGTGACTTAAACACCCAGAATATTGAAATTTCCTCCAGAAAGGGCCCAGCTTCCATGGATGGGCCCAGATCCTGAGTTGGGTTAGAGCTTTACTCATCCCTCGGTCACCATAAGCCATCACTCAAACTGACAAAGCTCCATGGTGCTCTGGGTTCCTAGGGTTAGGGTTTGGCCCAGGCAAGGGGCTGCAGTTTCTTTTGGGGATTGCTGGGAGAGAAGCTTCTATGGCAGATGCAGTGGGTGGGTGCAGTGTCACTCAGACATCCTGTCACTCAAGGGAGTCTGGGTTTGTGAACTGAGTCAGGTAAGAATAAAAAGTTGACCATTGCAGTAAGTGTCAGCTTCTCAGGAGGCTGAGGCAGAAATTTTATAAATTTGAGGTGAGCTTGGGCAATTTAAGAAGGCCCTGTCTCTCCTCTTCTTCCTCTTCAGTTCTTTGCATGCTACTGGCAACACTCCTCAGGTGGGCCTCCTACACCCTGCACTGGGCGGATTCAGTTGCTGTCAATCCACCACAGTATCCATACCATTGTCGAGCCATATTCCAAATTACGTTTTTATCTGCCCTGGCTCACTGTTCAAAACAAGTCATCCTCTAGAAAGAAGTGTTCTATTTTAAAGAATTTCTAAGGCTTTCTCTAGATATTTCTCACTCTGCCTCCCTGCCTACCACCCAGCCTCATTGCATTCTAAAGGCCATGTTCATTTTGATTGCTAAGGAAGCAACCATGAGATACAGAGGATGTAGTTCAGTGATACATTTCTGGAGTTAATCCTTACAGAGAGAGAGAGAGAGAGAGAGAGAGAGAGAGAGAGAGAGAGAGAGAGAGACAGACAGACAGACAGACAGACAGACAGACAGACAGACAAGAGACAGACAGATTCCTTAATGTAAGTCATATTTCTATTTTATTAGTATGTTTTATTAGTACATATTTCTTAGTATGTTTCCAAAACTTGATTGTATTTGTACTTGATCAGACAAAGACAATGGGGATAATTACAAAGGAGTCCAGAGATTCTGTAGGGTTTATGTCCTTTGAGTCCTCTCAAATCCCCCAGTTCCAGTGGTTGTAGCTCATTTTTTCTCAAGCAGTTTTCTAGCTCTCATATATGAAACCTGGTAAGATCTCAACTGGCAGAATAATCCAGCAGCTTATAGAAACTATGAATTTATTTCTCATAAAACCATATTTTTTTTAATTCAGCATGTATTCTAGATAGAAGTCATCTTTGGAGTATTTTCTCCCAAATGGTGACTTTTTTAAAATTCTTTTTTCAGTGTCTGTTTGCTTTTTTTAATGTTGAAGAAGTCAATTTTATCAAAAGTTTTTTTTTATAGATTGTGCATTTAGGGTTATATCTAAGAAATTTGTCTAGCTAAAACTTATAATAATTTTCCTTTTATATTTTCTTCTAGACATTTGTAAGGTCTATGATCATTGGAGTTAACTTTTTAGATCATTTATTTATTTATTTATTTATTTATTTATCTATTTATTTATTTGGTACAGAGTATTACTATGTAGCTTAGACTCATAGTGATCCTCCTGTCTCAGCCTCCCCAGTGCTGGGATTCCCAGGCATGCACCATCATGTCCAGTTTCAGTGGCTAGCCCAGCACAGGGTCTGCATGGCATGTGGTAGTGGGGATTGAACCCGGGTCCTTGTACTCACCAGGCAGGCACTTAGACTGCTGAGCCTGAAGTTAATTTTTGAAGATCAATGGGAAAATATCTTTTTCCTGTCTTAGTTGCTTTTCTCTCCTTGCTGAGATAGAATTAAGGGAGCAAAGGGATTATTTACCTCACACTCTGTGGAGGATTCAGTCCATAATCAGCCAGCTGCAAAGCAGGGTGGCATGGCAGAGAGAGTTAACCACTTGTGGTGATAGAAGAAAGCAAAACAGCAAGAGCAGAAAGAGGAGGAGCAAGCTTCTTTTCCTACCTAATATTGTGTGCAGGTATCGGCCCTAGGGTGAGTGTAATACTCATACCCCAATCCCAATACTAGAAATAAACCCATCACAAACTCTAGAGTCAGCCACCTCTGAAAACTCACCCCTTGTGCCCACATGAGGCTTCTTGGGATGTCCAGACACAAAGCATCACATTTCCTATTGAATTATCTCTGCATGGTGGACTATATGTGCATCTATTCTTAGTCTCTGTCTATTCCAATAGCCATTTATCTACCTAACAGCAATACCACATTGTCTTGATTATTTAACTTTACAAAAATCTTAAAGTCAGGTAGTGTAAGTTATGCCAATTAATTCTTATCTTTCAAACTTCTCTTGGGTTCTTTCCATTTTCATATAAGATTTAAAATCAACTTGGTAATTGCAATGAAGTTCTCAAGATTTTACTTGGGGCTACATTGAATTAACAGGACACCTGGGGAGAACTGAGCAGACATTTCTTATTTTGAGGGTCTTAACAACACATGGACTCCCAATCCATGGACATGGTATATGTTCTTTCATATATTTAGGGGTTTCGTTTTGATTGACTGATTTAATGTATCTGGTTGTTACAGGGTCTCACTACACATCTCAGACTCATAGTAATCCTCCTGTTTTCAGCCTCCCCAGTAGTGGGATTACAGGCATACACCACTATGTCTGGACTCTGTGGTCTCCTCAGCCCCCCTAGGGGCGGGGCCGATATGGCACGTGGTGCCAAGGATCGCACCTTAGCCCTTGAGCTTGCCTAAGCTTACCTAAGGAGCCACTTTAGTCCACTGAGCTATCTTGTCAGCCCCTATTTGCTTTTTTTGTTTGTTTTTTTTTTCTTTTTTTCTTCTCTCTAAGTCTAGCGGTAGCTCAGTTTATGAACTTAGTTCAAATTCTGTAAGTAGATCTGTGGAAAAACTTAAGTTCATCAACCAAGGTACCACTCTACTGTTTTGTAATTTTCAATATGCATGTCTTGCACCTATGCTGTCGATTTTATCCTTAAACTTTCCTTTTTTTCAATGGTATTATAAAAATTTTTTTTTTAAATTTCAATGTCAGGATTTTTTTTTTGCTGGTATGTGAAAGTACAGTTATTTTGTTCATTGACATTGTATGCTGGACCTTTTTAAAGTTGAATATTTTTTTTTGTAGCAACTTTTGCATAGATCTTGGAGTGCTTCTTATATAGGTAATTATATATGGATAAAGATAACTTCTTTGTATCTGTATAGCCCGATTTCCTTTACTAATTGTATTATGCTAGTAGTATGTATTAGACAAATTGTATCAGGAACTATCCTAATGTTGAATATTATTGAGAGCGAGTATTCTTTCTGGTCATGAAGGGAAAGAAATCTCAGTTTCTTCATTCAAAATCAGTTAACTTTTAAGTAGATATTCCGATTCATTTATTTCTATTCTTATCATTATTTTTTTCACCTGTTAATTGAGATTTAATTTGCTTTTTTCTAGTTTTTAAAAGGACACTGAACAATTTTTTTTAAATGTATTTTAGTACAGGGTTGACAGGTTCTTAGCGCACAAATCAGACTCATAGTGATCCTTCTGTTTTCAGCCTCCCAAGTGCCGGGATTACAGGCACGTGCCACCATGCCTGCTCCCAGTCTCGGTCTCAGCACACCCCTGGGCTGGGGCCTGCATAGATCGAATTTCAGTCTCTGCATTTGCCTAAGCAGGTGCTTTAGTCCGCTGAACTATCTGGCCGTCCTGGACATTGAAGGATCTTGATCAGAAATTTTTTTTTCTAATGTAGATATTTCACGTCCTGAATATCCTCCTGAGAACTGCTTCAGTGATATTCCACAGATTGTGATATGTCGCGTTCTCTTTCTCATTTAGGTCAGAGTACTCTCTGACTTCTCTCTTTTTATTGCCTCTTTAGCTCATGAGTTATTCAAAAGTACATTTTTAGCCTTGAGGGACAGAAATTGTGAGTCCAACTGCTTCTTTGGTAGGAGAATGGGTGCCAAAGTGCCCCTCTCCCATAGATGCGCGGGTCTTTAGCAGCAGCAACGAGGCCGCCGTGCAGTGGGGGGCGGTGAGAGATGGGTGGGGAGCACAGGAGCAGCCTATGCCCTGGTGCTCACTGAGCCCCACGGTGTCGTGCAGAGATCCCACCCCATCCCACAGAGAGCAGCTCCAGCGGGAACACGGTCATCCCTAGAGCGGCATCTAAGGGCAGCAAGCAAGAGATGATTTCAAGTTTGATCTTTCTAAAGCTAATCTTAATGTTTCTACTTTTAGGAGAATTGCTTTTTGTTCTTTCAGCTTTATTTTCTCTTGCTATCTTTTTTCTTTTTTTTTCTGACAGCATGAAAAGTGGCAAAAAATATAGAGGTATAACATTCTCTTTTAGTAGCTGTGATTGATGTAAATTGGACAAATTTGGAGGCATTTCCACATTTCTTGATGGGCACCAGCCAGCTCTGTCAGTTCTTCAAATGTTTTCCCCCCTAGAACGTCTACTCAAACGAGGAAGAAAGGCTCATGAGAGCCTGCACTGAGTAAGAAGCTGGGTAGAGTCACTGTATTTGTGGTGGAAACAGACTGCACACAATCCTGGTCCCCCTCTTTTGATGGGTGGCAAGTTAACCCCACAGGTGGACACATCACCATGATCCAAGAAGTTCTGCACAAGAGCAGCACTCGAGCTTGCAGGCCCGCTCTAAACCTGGGCAGGAGAGAATTGCAAATGGGCAACAAGCGTGGTCAAATCTCATTTTCCTGTATCTAAATTTGAAAATGTCCTTGCTATGTATGGATATATGTTATTACAGTATAGTTTATCTTTTTATCTGGGTGGCATTTGTGGCTTCCTGATGTTCCCTAGAGCATCCTCAGGGAAGAGAGCTTGGTGTGGCATTGTCATGGCCCCACAACGGCAGCCAAGGCTGCTGCTGTAGAAGGGTTCTGTGCGCATACACTTCCTGTAGCCACCAAGACTGGATCCAGATACACACCTTGTGGTCACAGGCCAGGGCAGAGGCCCTGTGCTTTCTCAGGATAGAAATCAAGGATAATTTTGTTCTGCAGTCTGGAGCATGAGAAATTGGGAGGCTTAAGGGCTTAAGCTTAAAGGCTCCTGTATGTAATGACACAGCCTGAACAACTACCCTCAGGGGGAGCCATTCAGAATCCCATGGAGCTGAGATTTTCAGGGCATATTGGGTTGGGTCCAAACTGAGAGAGACTGCAACAACACTGGGATCTGGCACTGTCTGCTTAACCTTTGAGGCTGAGGGGAAGGACTGCTAAAGTCTTGGTTGACTTGGTCTTTGAACACTTTTCTGTCTGGCCTAATGGATTCTCTCCATTCTGCTTGCCGTGGAGAGGCACCCTGCACTAGGGACAAGAACTGATGTGAAGTTTTGTCACGGCATAGCCAAATAACATCCATGAAGTCGCTTCTGTTTAGTCTTCCTTCCTTTAATGTTTGGTTGATATTGGGGTCATTGTTCTCTGGAGGCCTCTCTGGGCCTAAGAAACTTCAGTTAGTGGATACAGAGATACAGTCAGCCAGCCTCCTTAGTGCTGGAATTATTAGCATTCTTCAGCACGTCTGGCTTCATCATATTTTTTTTTTTTTTTCCTCATCCCTTACCTTTACCTTTGCTTGTTTGCCTTGGATCTTCCATTTTGGCAATCTGATGGACAAAGACCCTCAGTTATTGACCAAGTCTTGAATAAAATGAAGTAAAATATCAAATTAAAAGGAAATTTCTTTTCCAAGAAGGTGCCTTGATGTATGTGTTTATTAACGATGATGTTTTTCTTTCCCTTACCTGGTATTGTGACTATAAGTGGAGTAATGAAAATAACATAGGACCTTTTTGGAGAATTGTTAAATTCAAATCAAGGATTAGCAATTAATTGTATGATGTAATGATACTTATATGACCTAGTTAATGTCTGTGGAGCTTGGATTGCTCAGCAGTCACAGGAGGCCTCCACCATGGAATGCTGTGGTGGACACCTGCCAGTGCCTGGAGGCCTACTGTTAAGTGTACAAGAACTTCACTCATCACTGGAATTTTGAAATTGGCCACAGTAGTATTATTTTGGCATAGAAACCAATGAATGTTATAGACTGGGGCTTTTCCTTTCTCATTTTCTTGGAGACTAGTTTACCAGCACAGCAGTGGAATTATGAGACTGTCACTTGACACCTCACAGCTTTCTTAGAGACAGCATGTCTGAAGTCTGGAGAGTTAAGAGTTCATAAAGGGTTTTGAGCCTGCAGTTTGAACTTAGCTAAATTTGGCCTCAAGTTCTGCTCTACTACTTCCTCGTTTGTGAAGTTGGCAAGTTACTTCTTTCTGAGCCAAACTCTCCCATTAATGATATACCCATCTTGGAGTTTTGATAAAGAAAACCCTGCCATCTAAGAAAAGCCTGCAGAATTTTACCAGCTCTTCAGGGAAGATCTAATGCCAATGCTTCCCAAACTCCTCTGTGGCCCTGAAAGGGAAGGAGCAATGCCAGACTTACCCTGGAAGCAAGAATTACCCTGATACTAAAACTAGATGAGGAATAACAAAAAGGGAAACTGCAGGCCAGTTTTCTTAGTGAAAATCCTGAGCAAGATACTTTTGCAAACAGAATGTAAAAAATTATCACATAAATGTGTGCTGCTTCCAGTGTAATTTCAGTTACTGTTATACTCTCAAGTAAATGGTTGGTTTACAAGAAAACAAAAAAAGCGTATTAAATGAGAGCAAGAGACTAGGAAAAATGCCATGGGATTGACTGGCTACAATTTTGTATATACTTAGATTTCTAATATGTAAAAATGTGTGACTGCTTTCATCACATTCTATAGAAATTTGTTAGAATATCAATGATTGATAGAAAATACCAATCCCATGTTAAGTCTAAGATGTTCCATACTCAGAAAGACAGTGATGTTAAGCTCAAGTACCTATTTTATAGAGTAATAGTATCACTAAGCTTTTCTTCTGGCAAGTTAAGAATATAAATTTGCAGACCAAAAATTAGAGAAAAAGAAGGGCTACAAAGATAGCCAATATTTTGGCACTAACCCTTTAAGGTCAATGAGGACTCAGGACATAAGAGAACCTGTGCTATAACAGCCTACAACTCAGTGATTTCCCAAATTTTCAAGGAGATTATGGGGCTACAGAGGCAAGGGATTGGAGATATATAGTGTGCCAAAGGAGAGTCACTTAGAGAGAAAACTTTTTCTCAGGCTTTCACAGAGAGTGAACTGGTCAAGCAATGACCCTGACTCATCCAGATGGCTGACACTGACAACAGTTCTACAAAGCACTGTACATGGTTCCAAAGTAAATCCTGAGGGGATTTAACTGACCTTGAGAGATATAAAAGTTACATGTTTTGCTATACAGGTCATGCTTAAACTTGCCTTTAACCACCCTGCAGAAAAGTTTAACCACAAGGCATAAAACAGAAAGCTAGATTAGGATGACGATCTGTAAAAGGCTTAAATCAACAGCTTCTAACATTGCCAGTTTTACCAATAACCCACTGCAATTATTGGACATTGGATTATGTATATAGCTACTTTCTCTTAGTTCAATGAGAAGAAATTTGATTGTACCAATAATGATTTGAAAAATTATAACACCTACTTCCTTGGCTCTGTATAATAGCACAACAATATGCATTGTATCAAATATTGAAATGTACTACTAACGTGTTTTGAAACTGTCACATGGTTATATATTGTTATTTCTTATTTTAAGTAATAATAATAATAATAATAACAAAGAAATTATCACAAAGATCATATAGCATGACCAAGTTGGCTTCAACCTACTGGTGCAAGGATGATTCAGCACACATCATGTAATAAATGTAATATACCACATAAACAGAAGCAAGATAAAAATCACACTGTTATTTCAATAGATGAAAAAAAAGCTTTTCATAGAATTCAACATCTATTCATGACTAAAAACCCTGACACATATAGGTATAGAAGGTCATTACCTCGAACTGCTAAAAGATATTTATAACAAAATCCACTACTAACATGATACTAAATATGGGAAAACTAAAATTATTCCTTATAAAATCAGGAACAAGACAAAGATGTCCATTCTAACCACTCCTATTTTATATAGTACTAGAAACTATAGTGAGAGCAAGCATTAAGAGGAAGAAATAAAGGAGGTGGGGAGAGGCAAAGTTGAACTATCTTTATTTTCAGGTGACATGATCCTTTGTATTGAAGAATCAAATAACAACAGCACTCCACCAAAGGACTCGCCGTATAAGCAAATTCAGTGAAGCAGCAGATACAAAATAAACACACAAAAATCAGTAGTATTCCTGTGTACCATCATGAACACGCTGAAAAGGAAATCAGGAGAGTTGTACCATTCATAATAGCTTCAAAAAACTAAATGCTTAGGACTTAGCCTAACTGAAGAAGTCAAAGACTTTTATAATGAAAACTATAGTACTCTGAAAAAGAAGACCAAAGAGGACATCAGAAAATGGAAAGACATCCCTTGTTCCTGCAGAGGTAGAATGAATATAACCAAAATGGTCATATTACCAAAACTGGTGTATACATTTAGTGCAGTCCCAATCAATACCAGTATCTTTCTTTACAGAACTGGAAAAAAAACTATCCTAAAATCCAGATGAAATAAGAAGAGACTTGGAATAGTAACAGCAATCCTGGGCTTTGACAAGAGCAAAGAAGGAGGCTTGACGATCTCAGATTTCAAGGTATATTACAAAGCTACAGAGAATAAAAAAAAAAAAAAGTACCCAACGTAGTGCAGGTTCCACAATAAACATGTGTATCAGTGGAACAGAATTGAAAATAGAAGATATAGAAAGAAACCCAGACACAGTCAACCATCTGAGGGTTTTTGTTTTTTTCTGGTACCAGCAATTACACTTGGGGCCTCACGCTTGCCAGGCAGGCCCTGTGCTGTTCTGCTGTATCTCCAGCCCTCATCATCTGAGTTGTGACAAAGAGGCACAAAATGTACACTAGAGCAAAGAAAATCTCTTTAACAAATGGTGCTGGGATCACTGGGGTATCCCCATGCAGAAGACTCAACGTATCCATATCTCTCCCTCTGTACTGAAATAAAACGCAAAATGAATGAAAACCTAGGCATTAAAACAGAAACCCTGAATCTTATAGAAGACAAAGTAGATAAAATTTTTGAGGGTGTAGGCCTGGGCAAGGACTTTCTGAATAGAACCCCAGTTGCACAAGAAACAGCACAAAGACTCAACAATGGGATTATGTAAAGTTAAAACTTATTCACAGTGAAGGAAACAGAGCGAAGAGTCAGTGTACTGGGTGGAAAATTTCTCTGCCTGCACTTCATTGGACAGAGGACTAATATCTAATTTGAGAAAATTAGACCTCGCCCCAAATAAAAGAGCCAACAAAAAAATGAGCACATCTCAAAAGAAATACAAATGGTCAATAAGTACATGAAAGATGTTCAGCACTTTTGGTCATTAGAGAAATGCTAATAAGATCAACACTGAGATTCCACTCTAGACAGAATTAATATCATCTGGAACTCAAAAAGCCAAACCAAGTTAAAGCCAAACACATACAAAGTGCTGGTCAGGCTGTGTGGAATCTGCTTTGTTTGTAGGTATGTAAACTAGGACAACCACTATGGAAATCGGTAAGGAGATTCCTCAGAAAAACTAAAATTAGAGATACCTTTCCACGCAGCTATACCTTTTCTGGGAGTCTTTCTGACAGAATTGAAGATATCAGATTACAGTGATACCTGCACACCCATGTTTATTTATAACAGCACAATTTGTAGCAGCTGAATCTTGGGAGCAGACTGCATGCTCACCAACAGGAGAATGGATAAAGAAAATATGGTATGTACACACAGTAGGCTGCTGTTCGGTATAAGGAGGGACACAGCTGAGTCATTTGTAGGAAAATGGATGTACCTTGGGACCATAATGCACATGGAGGTTACATATTTAATTTAGATCATATTTATCTGTTCTAGTTCTGTTTAATTTGGGTCACATTCATTTCTCATTTTTTAAATCTATCTGAATGACACTTTCATGTGGTCCAACCCATTTTTTTTTTTTTTTTAAGTTTTCAAGACAGAGTCTTGCTGTGTAGCTCAGGCTGGCCTTGAGTTTACTATATAGTCCAAGCTGGCCTGGAATGCAGTGATCCTCCTGCCTCAGCCTCTTGACTATTGGGATTAGAGGTGTCCCACTCGACCTGTCCCACCCAGTAATTAGATGATGTTTGTCTTAGTTACTTTTTACTCATTGCTGGGACAAATACCCAACACTCAAAATGAAGGAAGGAAAGGTTTATTAGCTCACGGTTACTGGAAGCTTCAGTCTATATTCGGCTGGCCCAAGGCTGAGTAGAGTAGGACAGACAGCATCCAGTTCATGGCAGCAGAACAGCAACAAAATGGTGGCAGAGGTAGCCAACCAAACAGGGCAGCAGAGAGCAACAGCTACAGCTTGAGTTTGTCTCTCTGTGGCTCTTTATATTACATTCAGGCTCTCTACCTTAGGATATCTACCCTAGACCACACCCATAGTCTCAGCCTTACTCAGACTGATAATTCCATCAGTACTAAAACACAATCTCAGAGATCATGAATCAAGTCTCAATCTATAGAATCCACGCCCCATGATTGCATGAGGCTTTGGGGGGACAACTAGACATAAACCGTAACAATGTCACACTGTTAGCTGCAGGAGAAAAGATGTCTGTTTTCTATGCAGAGTGTGCTTCTGCCAAATAATCACAGAGTTTAACAGACATAACAAAGGATGGAAAGTACAGGACAAAGTGAAGAGCAACAAATTGTGTAATCTACGATGACAAATCTTAAATAGAAATAAAATGCGCTTGGAATTTAGGATGCTTCAGTAAGTGGGCCAGCCAGATAGCTCAGCAGCAGATGCAGGGAGTGGGGTTCCATCTATGGCGTGCTGTGCCAGCCCCACCCCTCATGGTGATTAAGACTGGGCGTGGTGCACACCTGCAATCCCAGCCCTTGGGAGGCTGAAAACAGGAGGGTCACTACAGTGCAATCTGTGTAGTGAGACCCTGTAGAACCTGTACTAAACATATTAAAAGAAAAGATATTACAGTAAAGATTATTGAAACACAAATGATCTATAAAGAAAGAAGAGCCTAATAATAACTTTAATGCAAATAGTAAAAATTATTTCAGCAAAACCAAGCCAGACTGTAGACATCTAGTAAGGAGATTTGAAGTACAAGTGTGGCAGAAAGGAGAAATTCTTGTACTCCTTGTTCTCTTTGATTTCAATGATGATCTTTGGGTTTACTTTTAATCCTTGAGTTTAATTTTAATGAGTGACTCTCTTTTTGGTGAGTAATGACATATTATCAGTTGGGCTTAGGTAAGGAAAGACCTGGGAGGCTGTTTCCAAGTTGGAAGACCTGCATGCAATGAATAACTCATGCACTACTCTGGCATAGAAAATTTAGGCTTGGGTTCTTGTTTTGTTTTATTTTTTAGAGTTCTGGCAGCCAAACTCTGCCTTGTACCTGGTAAACATATGCTCTACCCCTAAAATATCACTTGAATCTTTGTTTTTAATTATATATCTTCATATAACAATTGTTGTTTTGTTGCTTGCTTTTTAAAAAATAAACTTAAATATTCGGGAGCTTTTCTCAGGTTTCACTAAATTTCTGTTCTTTTTGAATATTGTCTCTAACTTTGTACTACAAATGAACCACAGTTTAACTCTCCCTGAATTAAGGGGCATTTAGATTTCATCTAGTTCTTTGCTTTTTTTTTTTTTTTTTTTTTTTTTTTTTTTTTTTTTTTTTTTTTTTTTTTTTTTTTTTTTTTTTGAGACAAGGTCTCACTGTGCAGTTCAGGCTGGCTTTGAGCTCACTTTTGTAGCCCAGGCTGGTCTCGAACTTGCAGCGATCCTCCTGCCTCAGCCTCCCAAGTGCTGGGATTACAGGAGTGAGCTACCATGCCCGGCTAGTTCTTTGCTTTTAAAGACAAGAAGCCCCCCCCCCAAGAGAAATGATCCTGAGCATTGTACTTTACAAATATTATAAGGGGAAATGGGATTGTAACATTGAATTACATTCTGGTGTGAGGGAATTGGGGTATCTAAAGATATTTGTAATGGAAAGAATGGAAGAGTTGGTGCTAGCAGGGAAAGGAGGCTTCTTAGGGGAGTGGTGTCCCTTTCCTCAGGCGATGACTCTCTCAGGGTATTGTTAGCCTTGTAGTTGGCCTTGATTGTTGCTGCTAGGGAATCATGGGAACTGGACACCAGTGAGGAATCTTACACGTGTCTCCTTGGCGTTGACCTCTCTTTTCTCCCAGATGTGTTCCCTTGGACCACTCTCCCCTACACAGATACATTCTCCACAGCAGTACCTCAGAGGTGACTCCGTAACTTCCATTTCCATCAGAGGCTGCAGGCCACAAGGAAATGCCTCACATGAAAGCTTCTCCAGCAGCCTGAAGGAAAACGTTGAACTACATCTCAACTATGCCTGAAGAAGAGTGAACCAACCCCTGAAAAAGGCTTTATGAAAGCAATTCAGAATTATTTCTCAATTTTTCAGACAAAAGTAAAGGGACCACAGTGTAGGGCTTATGTGAAGTAAAGGGAAGAGCCACATGATAATTCCATGCAAGACAAAATAACAGAACAGGTTCAGTTCTGGCTCGAAGGTTTGGAGGGGTTTTTGGGTCTGTGTTTGGTTGACCTCTGAGATTTGGGCTTCTGGTGAGGCTACACATCCTGAAGGGAATATGTGGTGAAATGCTTTTCCTCATAGGTGGAACGGGAAAGAGAAAAGGAGAAAGCCACTGGATCCCACAGTCCCCTTCAAGGGCAAACCCCCAGTGACCCAAAACCTCTAGGACTCACCCAAAATGCTCCACCACCTCCTAGTAGTGCCAAAACGGGAACTAAGCCTTTAACATGTGGGCTTTGGGGGAGCATTTCTGATACAAGCTATAAGCTCTGGAGTCAGATTTTTCTGGCTTCAGTGACCAGACACACTATTTGCAGATACATGTATGTTCCTCTCTTTAGGGTTGCTGTAATGAACTCCTGGAGCCTGAGTGACTTACATAGAAAAGAAGTTTATTTGCTTCATGATTCTTGTGGTTGTCAAGTCCACATAGCATGGTGCTGGCTTCTGGTGAGTGTTTCTCCCTCACTCCTAGCTGCATCCTGACATGGAGGAGAGGTGGAAGGGGAAGAGGCCACCTGCAGAAGAGCCCAAGGGCATGCGGGTAGCTTTGCTTTATAAAAATCCACTCTCAGGAGAATTAACTCGGTCTCACAAGAACCAAGTTCAGTCTCTCAGAAGGTGGTGCCCCCTATAACCCCACTGCCTTCCATTAGGCTGCCTCTTAGAGGTTCCAGCACCTCCACATGGCTACACTGGGGACCAAGCTGCCAGCACGAGAGCTTTCACAGGATGAGCCACAACCAAGTCACAGAAACATGACTTGGGAAAACTGATCATCCGTAAAAGGAGGTTGATAATAGAGTGCATCTCTCTGAATTATTATAAGAATCGCACTTATTTGAAATATTTGGAATAGTACCCCATATATTACAACTTTCAGTGGATTCTCATCTTTAGTTTGTCTATTTCATTCTAATTAAAGAAAGTATTGGAAATGCTAAGGGGAGATTTAGGAAGAGAGTGGAACAGAGGCAAAGGTTTCGGCTGGCAAACAAATTACTCACCAAAATAGCTTCCTTGTGGTGAGCAGGACTTGGAAGGACGTAATTTTTTCTCAGCAGAGAACAATCTGTATTCAGTTATGATATATTTTTCTCAGCAGGACACTGGATCTCCAGGAATGAAAGACCCCTCCTGAACTTGCTTCTCTTTGTAGGTTGGGCTTTCTGCTTGGCTCCAGAAGGCCAGAGAGAAAGGAGGGCCTATTTTCTTTCCATCCTTTCCTTGGTTTTGGATCTTGTCGTGTTCATGACACCATACAGTATTTCAATAAATTTAACATTAAAAAATATACTATATCACTTATGTCATCATTAGCATATTGAGGAATTGCCTTATAAGAAGTAAAGAGAACACTAAAGATTTTAGAGATAGCAGATATGAAGAACAACCTTACCTCTGGAGCTGAGATGGAACATTTAAGGTTGAGATGATCACCTGATGCCCAGCGCAGCTGTGGTCCACTGGGTGGCAGAGGACTTGGGTGGTGTTGCATTGGAAGTCCACCTTTAGGATCTGGAAGAAACTACTCCCAGGAAGCACCTCCTGGGAGGCCAGCCCTCCCTCTAAATACTTCAAGGGTGTTCTGGCAAAGCTACTTGTACAGGGTGCTGCTGACCGCCACCCACCACGGGTGCTGGATGTTGAAGAAGCCATCTGCACTGAAGAGCCTGGTGCTAAAATGCTGTCAGCATTGCCAGACACTGGGCGTGGGTAGGCCATGCACATACTGCAAGAGTGGCTGAGGGAAACACACCAGACACAAGGCAGAGAACCATTTTCTTCTGCGATCTGTCTCCAGTGCTCTCTACTGGCAAAACTTGGCCTCATATAACTAGAAATGGAAAAATATTTAAGCAGCTCAGACCAGTTTACACCAACAGGCAATAAAGGGTTAACTAGAAGGCCATATGTTGATACTGGGTAAGCTGAATTTTTCTATTACCATTTCATATATGAATGGACACCCATCTCTCCATAGACACCACTATTGTATGATACTTCATGATTATGCCCCATCATCCAGCCTTCCAGAGATAAAACTCCTTTAGCCCGACAGGACTCAAAACTCCAACATGATTCAGGTCAGCCTGTAATACCCAGCTGACCCGAATCAGCAGGGTGCTGGGTGTGGAAGGCCCCCCCAGGGTTGTTGCCCATAAAATAAAAGCAGAAGTAGAGGGAAAGACAGTGTGCCATTGATTCTCCTAGAGAAGCATGTCACGCTGGCTTTCCTGGTATGAACTCAGCTGTTCTCATTGTCCAAAGAGCTCGGTACCTCACTATTGCTGAGGATGGCTGTTGTTGTTTTTGGACGAGCTATGGGTTTTATCTTGAATGTTGTTTTCTGGCTACAGTTTAGATCCCTCAGACCGGCACAGATCCTTCATCCCATTAGCATAGACTTTTTAGCTTCCACCACTGACCTTTGAGCCTCCCCAGTGTAGATCACTGATACAGACTTGCATGAGACATTGTCATGGGCCCTAGACCTTTGGCTGGACTCATGGAGGACATTGTCATGGGCTCTAGGTCTTCAGCTGGACTCCTGCAGGACACTGCTGTATGTTATGGCTTATGTCTGGATGCCCTCACAAGGTCTCATGTAGTCATGGGAAGGGGATGGGCTTTTGGAGGCCACTGATTCTAGAGCTTGTGATTGGTTTATTGCCTAGTGCTGGAACTGGTGGCGTGAGCACTTTATCCACCCCTGGGCAGGCAGCCTGCATAAACAGAAGGTAGAAAAAGAGTCCTCCCTTTCCAAGAATTCTCTTACACAATCAAGTCATTCAGAGTCTGTTCTTTGTACTGGAATGTGAAATCATGGCTCAAGATTTATACTTAGTGGAGGCTCAGTAGCTGTTAGGAATTCACTGAATAAAGAACTTAGAGGGCTGGCCAGATAGCTTAGTGGACTAAAGAATCTGCTTAGGCAAAGCACAGTTGCCAGCATGGAGGCACTGCCCACAGGGCATGCTGAGAAGGTGATTGAGACTGAGTATAGTGGTGCATGCCTGTAATCCAGGACTTGGAAGACTGAAAACAGGGCAATCACTATGAGTTGGATCTACATAGTGAGAAAAGTAACCAAGATACTATGGGATCCAGGCCCTCAGCTAGATTCTTTGGATCTCTAGTGAACAGACATGTCTCCTACACTCTTCTGCATTTGATTTTTTGGATGAATATTATAAAATAATCCTATAAATTATGTGTCATGTATTAAATCTATTCCTTTGCAAACTTGGACTACAACAGTGAGTAATAACCTAGCCTATCATAATATGATTACCTATTTTGGGGGATTTTTGTTTTTTTTTCCTGTTTTTTATATCATACAAGTCATGAAAATGGAAAACCTAGTTTTCTAAGAGCAGTAGATATATTTTGGATAAAAGCAGCTCTTATGTCCTAGTTACCTCTTTGCATTTTCTTTTTTTAAATTTAGAATTACTTCTACAAAATAGATACTGTTGCTTTTCTCCCTTAATATTAACTGAAAATTTTGAAATTGGCATTGGTGGGTCTCTGACCCACCCATTTTTTTCTTTTTTCTTTTTTTTTTTATTGCAGCTGGGAGCAGTGTGCTGATATGCCTATAGTTGTTCTGATCTAGAGTTTGCATTAGATGTCTCCAGGGACTAGAGAAAAATATGAATCCAATAGAAAGACTGTGTAGGGGGGAAGAGTATGTCTTTTGACAAGGATATAGAATATGCATGAGGCACTGGTTGGAATACAGCTGGTACCTCTTGGCCAGCCTGTGGCCAGCCATTCAGATAAAGTCTTTAGATCTTACTTGGTAACCAATAGGGAGACTATAATGCAAACATTTCCTAAATTTCTACCTTTCCAAAATCATCAGGTGGAAGAGAGAGACAATTAGTAGGGACAATGTACACCAGAAAGGAACCGCAGTAAAAAAAAAAAGCAAAACAAAACCAAAACACCTGTTTGATGTGGGTCGGGGTAAAAAATAACTAAAGCAAAGTAGACAAAGAGAGACTAGAGGCTCAGAGAGCAGAGGTGAAGGCTCTGGTTTTAGAAGGTGGTGTCTGTGAGTGGCAATCCCCTGGACACTCCTGACCTCATCAAGAAGAAAAGAGTGTGACCAGCAGCCAGCAGCAGAGAGTGACAGCGCCAGTTGCCAACAGCAAGCCAGCCATTTCTCTGCCCTGGTTCTTGCACGGATTCCTTTCCAGATGCTTCCTATCCCTCACCCTCAATCACACTGTTTCCCCTGCAGGTTTCCACAGAGGGTTGTTCAAGGCCTCTGAGCCTGCTTGCTCCATCCTGCTTACCGACCATGAACCTGTTTACCTCAACCTGCTGCCTTTCCTCTGTGGACCTTGAGGTTCTCATCCGCCATTCAGTACTGCTTTGTTGCTCCAATTTCTTTCAGCTCTAACACTTCCTAAGGCATCCTAAGCGTCATTCCTTTCTCCCGTCTCCTACAATGTGTTGTGTGGGGGCAGGGTGAATCTAGAATAGAAATAAGACCTCCCAAGTGAGTTATTTTCTAGTTAGGTGACTTAACTTCTTTATGTGGGATTAATATTTGACCTGTTACCTCTCAGAGATGCTGTGAAATGCCAGGGAAAAATAGATTTTGAATGGAAATTTTTCTTTGTTTTTCACTTCTTTCTTTTTTTTATTGTTCAAATTTAACA
>PVJA010010689.1:0-56767 GCA_004027025.1 Myocastor coypus
CGGCTAGAAACTGCAGTCTTTTGTGTTGTTTCATAACATAAGCGCCCGTATTCAGCACGAAATGCCACTAATTATGGAAATCGGCTCTCGAGCACGGAACACAACATATAGCAAAGCAGAAGGAAATAGCCAAGTGAGAGCTAAGTTTAGGAATACATGGGCTTGTTTTTTTTTTTTTTTTTTTTTTCTATTTTTTACATTTTCCCATTTTCTTGTGATCATACTTTATGAACCACTTCGTGGTCTGCTTTTTCTGCTCAGCACTAAACATAAACATGTACCGTATTATTCCAATATTTTTCTGGCACCGTGGGCTGAACCCAGAGCCTAGGCATCGCAGGCAAACACTCTACCACTGACCCCCACTCTGACCCCCCCGCCCCCACCAATTCTTTGTAAACAAAGGTCAGGCCTGTGCAAGGCCCATTGACTTTGACGTAATCAGTGCCCTATGTGTGCAGAGCTGGGTGTGTTTGTTGCTGTCTTGGCTGCAGAATGGGCTGTGCCCAGGATCCTGGTGGCCTGTCTTCCTGTCCACGTGCACCACACGTGACACTGTTTCGTGTCTGTTGTCCTGTGCCTCCTCACAAGGGTGGACACAGGCTCTAGTGGGGTCACTCTGGATGTGGGCGACAAGAGGCTTCACAGAGCTGTGTAGTGGGCCAGGGGCGGTGCAGGGAGGGAGGAGGCTGAGTCCCTTCTGCTCCTGGGCTGCCCCGTGGGGACCTGCGTGGGCGGGGCGCTGATGGGCGTGGCTCAGCCCTGGGCCCCTTGCCTGGCAGGTCAGAGCCTGCGAGGCCCCACGCTCTCCAGCTCTCCACGTGAGCCCTGTCTTCCGTCCTGCCTGCTTCTTCGTGCCTCTTCGGAATGTGTCTCTTTCTCCTCTTGCCTCCAGGCCGCTTTGTCACTGATTTTCTGCTTTTGATTCTCCGGCTCTGCCCCTTTCGGGGTGCTGTACCCCCAGGAGCTCTGTAATGGAAACCTTCCCACTCGTGGCTTTGCAGAAAGCTGGGAACTCTTGACCCTGGTACGAGAGCAGCGGGGCAGCTGCAGCTTACGGATCTCGCGTCCCCTGCTAGGTGCTGCGCGGAGCGCTTCACATCCAGAGTCCGAGCTGAGCCCTGCAAATGTGATTCCCTCTCACACTTGGGGAAACTGAGGCTGTGAGACCCTGAGGAACGCCCGAGTCACACCCTCAGGGAGCAACAGAGCTTGGACCAAACCCCAGGTCCATCTGAGTCCAGAGCCAGCGGGCGTGCGTCTTCTGTCCACAGCACGGTGAATCCTCACCTTTTCTCAGTGAATCTCAGATTCCATCTTTACAGCGTTTAATCCAGTACATATGTTCCTGTTGTAATGATAATCATGAATCGCCAGTTTTATTCTAGACGTATCTTTCAGCTGAAGCAGACTTTATAATGCAGCCATTTGTAAAAAGGTAAGAAAAAAAATGATAGGAAGAAATAAAAGTTATTTACTTAATCTGAACACCCCGATACAACTATTCTGGCACCTGTCTATTTCAAATCAATAAACTATCTTTGAGAGCTGAAACACACATTGGACCCCTGGATTGGGGTTTAAAGTGCTTGCTTTGAGGTCAGGTGGCTGAAGGCTCCAATTTTAGCTCTGCTTTTTACTAGTTTGTGACCACCGCTAATTTATGAAGTTCTCTAAGCTTCAGTCTCTTCAGCTGTCCAACGGGGAAGTTAACAGGCCCCACCGCACAAGATTCATGTGAGAATGAGGTAAAGCAAGGGCTGGAAAGTGCCTAGCGCTGAGTCAGGTGATGGGAGAGCCGCCAGGAGTCCGCACGGGTGCAGGGGCTCTGCGGAGCAACCCTCTACTGTCCCCGAGTGTCTCAACCACACACAATCAAGAGGCTGAAGACCTAAGGTCACAGACAGTGCTGGGCACTCGTGCCCTCTGGTGTCCATTCAGAAATAGAAGCTCATGGTGCTTTTCCAAGTACAGGAAGCAAGATGGGACGATGAGGTAGACTGGTCCAGACCCGGCTCGGTTCTCTGCCCGAAGCCAGCTACTGTGTGAGCAGAGATGCTGAGACTCCTGGCTGGGCAGCCTCAGAGTCTGCACCCTCGGTGTGTCTCACTGAAAACTGCACGCCCAGGGCAGACTGATGGACTCAGGGAATGGAGACTGCAAAAGGCGACAGAAGGAAGCTTGTTTGTTGGCGTGGGGCTCCTGCTGGTGTGGGTAGAAGATAGGACCCCTGGGAAGCTAATCTGAACACACCAATACAATGATTCTGGAACCTGTCTATTTCAAATCAATAAACTATCTTTGAGAGCTGAAGAAAGCCTGTTCTGGTTTGTGTCTAGCTGTCCCCCCAAGCCCCATGTGGCCGTGGAGTGTGTGAGTGGTGCTCGAGCTAGTGCTGGGATTATGGGTGTGGGGTGTGAGCGCCCTGGGGTAGATCCGATGCGTTACAGTGTAAGGAGGGGAGGGAGGCTGGCCGGCAGCCTGAGCTGCTGCCACTCCTTTTGCTTCCTGCTCTTCGCTGCCACCATGAAAGGCTGCCCTCTGCCATGAGCCGCTCTGCCTTGGAGCAGGCTGAGCGTGGACTGAAACCTCCAGTATGTTCACAGGCCTGATAAGACCGCTTTTAATGCAGTTTTGCTTCCAAAAGCAAACTCTTGGAGGTCCTTAACTCTTGCTTTCCCTCGCCTCTTTTCACGCCATGCTCAGTCGCTGTCTCCTGCCCACACCTACAGGTCACTGGGCTGCCAGGACCCCCAGAAGGTGGGTGTCTCAACAGGGCTCCCTGCGGCAGAGGAAAGGCTGGAACAAAGATAGTTAATCTGGGCTAAGGGGAGAGCAGTCAAGCGCAGACTCGAGGAGTGAGAGGACCGAGCGGAGGTGGACAGTGCCGGTGCCGACTCGCGATGCCTGCATGGCAGAGAGGGGCCAGGCCCACCAGAGAAGCCCTGATGGACAGGTCACTGAGCCCCAGGACTTGACCCACAAGGCCGTGAGCCCAAGTCCCTCTCACCACTTCCTTTGGCCCCGAATCCCCAGCACCCAAGCTTGCAACTCAGGGGGCCCAAGTGCAGTTTAGAAGAGGGCTGTCCTGGAAAGCAGGGCGTGCTGGTGGCAGGAGGTGCCAACACTGGCCCAGGACAGGCGAGCGGATGAGGCAGGCTTGGGGCCCAGGCGCTGCCTACGGAGCCTCCTCACTGCTGCTGCAGAAATTGCCGTTCCGTCTCTATCACAGAGCTGCCCGTGTCTAATTCCAGGCACCATGTAAACTGGCTCTAAAGAAAAACTAAAGGGCATCTGTCTGCTGGCTGAGTTCAAAGGTCTGGTTGTCCTTAAAGCTGCTAGAGAAAAAATACAGATCACAATTAAAGGAAAATCCATCAGAATAATGGCAGATTTCTCTTTATAAACCATGAAGTCAAGAAAAGCAGAGTGCTTCAAGTCCTCCATGACAACAAATTCCAGCCCAGACTACTAAACCCAGCGAAACTCTCCTTCAAGTATGAGGGAGAAATGAAATACTTCCACGATAAGGAACAACTGAAGAATTTCATGACATCAAAGCCAACCCTACAAGGTATACTAAAAAAATTTTAAAGAGAGACCAAAATGACCTGAACTCAGCAAATGAGAACAGAAAGAACCCGTCAATAGGACAACCAGGTAAACACAGGAGAAAAAGAGGTAAACAGTAGTAGGTAAAACTCACGTCAATCATACGTCAATGCATTTGAAGTATAACCATCAATGTAAATGGACTCAATTCTCCAATTAAAAGATATAGACTGTCAGAGTGGATAATGAAGCAAAATCCAACCATATGCTGTATGTGAATACACAAAGTAACCAGTTCTCTGTGTGTGTGTCTCTGTCTCTGTCTCTCTGTTTCTGTCTCTCCCTCCCTCCCTCCCTCCCTTCCTCCCTCCCTCCCTCTCTCCCCCTGCTACTTTCCCTCCAAACCCCAACATGGCTATATGGACATACACATGTATCAATGTGTTTTTCCCCATGCACATACTCATGTATGTGCCTGCCAGCATGCTGAAGGTCTTGTGTCTGTATGAAAATATGCCAAGACATACGTGGTACCCTGCTACCTCTCCCTGACTGTAGGCAGCGTCTTCACTTGCATTTGATTTTCATGAAGGACTTGAAGCACTGTGCTCCATACTCATCTTGACTTCATGATTTGTGGAGAAAACTCTGCCATTTTTCTGATGGGTTTTCTTTTAAATATGATCTGTTTCTTTTCTCTAGCAGCTTTTAGCCTATTATTCTCCTGTTTGATTTTAGGCATCTTGACTATTACATGTCTGGGTGTGTTTTTAGTCAGGTTGATGTTATTTGGAGTTGTGTATGCTTCAGTTTCCTGACTGTCAAATTATTTTCTCAGATTTGGGAAGTTTTCTGCTATTACTTCTGCCCATATTCTTTTTATATCATTTGTGTCGATTCCTTCTTTCTCACTGATTCCTACTAATCTCATGTTGTTCATTTTTGCATCATCTTGCAGATGTTGAATTATATTTTCCTGCAACCTGGTTGTTTTTATGAGATCCTTTCTTACCTGTTCAGTAGCTGCAACTGTGTCTTCAAGACCTGAGACTCTATTTTCACTTTGGTTCGTATGGTTTTTCCAGCTTGTGATTGAGATTTTATTTTCTTGCATATGTGTTTGAAACTGTTTCATGCAATCTATTTCTTTCCTATATTGTTCAATCAGGGAATCCATCATTTTTCTATTATTCTCCTCTAATTTTTTTTATCAACATCTTCTTTAGTAGTACTGAAGTCTCTCATTATAGTTATCCTTTCTCTCTCTAGTTCAGAGATTATTTCTATTCTGTTCTCCTCTACCTTTCTGTAGTTGTTTCCCTAATTTAGATGCTATTAATTTAGAGATTTTTTTTTAACTTCAGTGGTTATTTCTGCCCTGGTTTCCTCTATCCTTTTTTACAGTTGTTTTTTCCACTTTGGAGTCTATTAATTCATGCATTTCTTTTTTCACTTCAGATGTTCTGTCTGACCTGAGTTGCTCTATACATTTCTGCACTTGTCTGTCTATCTCAGAAGCTGTCAATTCAGAAATTACATCTGCATGATTCCCATTTTCTTGTAAGGTAGTGTCTCCTGTATCTGTTGTAGGTGGGCTTGGGACCTGAGAGTGCCTTTTGCTCCTTGTCTGTATCATTCTGTATAGCATGGATCTGTGGTGGAGGATTGCATGCCCATAGGTTAGTCGTTCAGTCTGGGCTACTGGGTCGGCAGACAGGATGCTTGTAGGCTAGGGGAAGGTGTCACTCACCTGGTGGGCCTCACTGCTGGACAGGCTAAGCTTGCATTGGGCAGGAGGTCTGACTCACGTGGCGGACCTGGTGCTGGATAGGCTACGCTTGTGTCTGGCTGAAGGTCTGACTCACATGGTGGACCTAGCTGCTGGATAGTCTGCACTTGTGGTGGGCAGGAGGAGGTCTCAGGCCATGGGTACAGTTCTTCAAGGCACAGTCAGACTCAGAGAGATTCCTTGTGTGTTTACAGTACCTATAGTATTTCCCCTCATCTTTACATGGTGTTGTTCATTCGTGTATCGATGGCACTATGCAGACACAAAGGCTTGTTTTATTTTTAAAGATTTTATATGAACAATGCTTGTATGTGAAGCTTCCTTGGGACACACACACACACACACACACACACACACACACACACACACACATATTTTAAGGGCCAGCCAAAAAGCTCAGTGGATTCTATCTCCAGTCCTGCTGTGCCAGCCCTGTCCCTGGGGTACGCTGAGATGGCAATTGAGACAGGATGTAGCGCATGCCTGTAATCCCAGCTCTTGGGAGGCTGTTAACAGGTGGACCACTATGAGTCTGATCTAGTAGTGAGATGCTGTAGACCTTTCCCTAAAATACAAAAAAAAAAAAAAAGGAGAAGAAAGTATTTTAAAAGGAAATGATTTATAGAACCTAACTATGATGCATGCCCACCTTGTAACAAGGTCTCACATTTCACGCCCATTTTCTAACTCCGAGGCTTATGTATTAATCATTTTTTTGAAAAGTTTATGCAATACATGAAGCAAACTTAGAAAATAAAGTATAGAACAATGGGTTCAATAAAAGCCTCAAAATCATGAAATGCCAAAGGCGAAAGTTTATTACACGAGCCATGATGGATTTCATCCGCGAGAGTTACCGAATACTCCCAGATTTGATTTCAAGCCTCAAGGGTTTGCCCAGCCGCCTGGGACAGAGTTCATAGCACAGAGTGTGGAGGATCAAGAAGGTTCAAAGATTTTATAACTCCCACTCTTTCTCCACCTTTGTTGCTCACGGTTCTGTTTTATTCTCTTCTCTTTCTCAAGGATGTTGACACGGCGGCCGCGGCCCCCTCCTAGCCCTAGTCAGTGGAGAAGTGGATTCCGGTCGAAAATCAGATGGGAAGGGGACTGAATCAAAGCCAAGGGTGAGGCTCAGTGCTGGCCCTGGAGGGGAGTTTGATTTGGCTCCCATTCAGTTTACAACCAGAAGTGTGGAAGGAACTGAGTTCATGAACTGTGGTGTTTCCACCAAGTTGTTACTACAGAAAGAAAGAAAAACATTAAGAGTTGCAAAGGCAGAAAGAAGCGAGGGTAGGAGGCTGGGCCGTAGGGTGCAGAGTGCGTCACTCACTCCTCAACGCCCACTCCCCTGGTGACTGAGGGGAGGCACCAGACTTCCGCTTTGAGGACCCAAACAGCTGTAAGACCCAGGTGGCTTCAAGCTCACGTAAAGCAGGGCAGGTGGCTGGAGCCCCGTGGAGGACTGAGTTTGTGCAGACATGCTTGGAGAGGAGCAGAACCCCTAACAGAAGCTACTGTTTGATAGCCTCTTACCTGAATGGGTGCGACTGAGCTGTGACAGGCCAAGGGATCAGAAGGGAGGATTAAAATGACCACATTTCAAAACACAGGTGTGCATGCGATCATGTACCACAGGGCCGCACCCCTCCCAGCTGGTGGCTTTGTGAATTCACCATATATGTGTGGGACAGCACAATGAAACTTGTTTGGCAAAGACCAGTTGGCTGTGTTAATGAAGTCAGTTGAGCCAGAGGAAGCAGAAAGTGTCCCCTTTGTCTTCCGCTGGGAAACCTTTGATGTGCGGCAAATGTATTTTCTGTGGCCTCCCTGGCCTTAGAGAAGCTGGGATATCAATAGTAATTACTGGCACTCGGTTGCCCACAACTTAGTGGATAAAGTGATCAACTATTATCTGTTTGGCTCTGGGGTTGCCGATGGCGTTGTCGGGGCTTTCGCCTTCAGCTGCAGTCAGAGGAGGGTGGAAGCGGCCTCAACCGAACTGAACATCCGGGTGGTGTGGACCCAGGAGCCTGCATGGGCGTGGCTCTCTTGTTCTTAACCTAAACTGTTTGATTTGGGGGACATCGCCTTCCTATAGCCTCCTGCAGTGCAGTGAGTAGGGCAGCCAACGTCCTGAGTTCATGAGGAGTAAGGCCGCGACAGGGGTGTCCACTGGGGCCCTGGGAGCACTACACGGACTGAGCAGCGGGCTGCTTCCGGTGCAGGCCTGAGCTTCCTGAGTGTGTGATAAGGTTAGCGGCTGCATTATTTATTAGGATGCTTATGAGAAAAAATGTGTGTAAGGTACACCCACTGTGATTCACACTTGGAAGTTGTTTAACAAGTTGCTGCCGAATTAGTGCCTGTGACACGGGAGATCACAGGTGGCTCTGGGTGGACGAACCGTTGGCTGGGCAGACCAGCAGTGGAAACCCATTGTCCTTGCCCCTTTGTTTTTATAAAGCAAAGTGAAAAGAGGAGCCTGTTTAGTGAGGAGCCTTGAAGGGCTCAGATTTTATAGAACATGATGTAATTCCACTAATGCTCCAAAATTCATGTATTCAGGGCAGGACCAACAGCACAGCAGGCCCACCTACGTGCGCATCGCTGCCCTTGAGCTCTGCTCACCCAGGGTCGCAGGAGCCATCTCTTCCTAAGCATTCAGATGTGTCTCCTTTGTATCAATAATAGGCACATTAATGGCGGAAGGCAGGGCAGGCAGAGGCCAGGCTGAATGACACGAGTGCCAGCCTTTGCAAATGGCTATCACTCTATAAAAACACAGTGTAATTTGTTGAATGTCAAGTAGATTAATATGTCAGGCCCAGGAACACTTGCTGGCGGCACTGTCACATTTAGATAATTGAATACTGTAATAGCTCAGCATCTTGCTTTAAGTTAAAATATCAGCATTTACATCATTCTTCGCCACAGGACTATTTTTCAACAGCTTTAAAATCCTCACAATAACCACAAGGTCCTGTCTGGCTCTTGTACACAGAATTTTTGAAGCAGATCCGCTCTTAGAAACAGATATATTTAGCCAGGATAATATGCACATTACCCAGCAAAGATGAACAGTTATTTAATGGAGCTTAAAATTGCTTCAATCTGTAAAGCCCGGAGTGGATCAGAAACCTCACCTGACCGGCCCGCCAGGCCCAAGTCCTGCAACCTGACTTTGAAGGGGTTGGAACCTGGCCTACGTGGGCTAGGGTCCCTGGCCGCCCCAGAGCTTGCCCTTGGCCTGGTACCTTGCAAGGTGGCTTTGCTTCTCCCCGGGAGTCCCAACCCTGAGTGGAACGCCGGTTGCCAAGGGGTGGAAATGAAGGACGCCATGGGTGAGGGGTGGCAGTGAAGGCGAGGTGAGTGTCACCCCGCCACAGTGCGCGGCAGCACGAGCCCCTTGTGCACTAATACGGGCCGGGTGGATCAGCACTCCGCGTCTCAAAAAGAAGAAGGGAGCGCTATTTCCTATGCAATATGCAGGTCTTTAACTGTTGGCGATGAATTCCATTCAAGAATGCACCTGCTCCTGGGAAACACGGACTTGGTCCTGGCCAGTCACTTTGCAAAAGACAAGGATGAGCCTTAATGTTGATCTTGAAGGCTGGCCTTAGGTCGAAAGGACTAAGGCGCTTTCTTCATTATTGTCACCCCAGCCCACAGTCCAATCTGCCCTCGTTAAATAAATGAATTTGATACATTAAAAAGTGCATGTAGTTAGCGTCGTTAGTCGAGGAGTATTTATTCTAGGCAGCAGCGTGAAGAGGCCATTTTCCCTAGCGGGGCTGCCCACGGACATTTCTCAGGCACTCTGAGTTTGTCGGTGACCTCTTCTTTGGAGACAAAATGAGCCAAGTGCACCAGCGTGCAGGTGGCGGACCCGGCGGCAGGGCTCAGTCCGCGCACAGAGGCGTGGCGGAAGAGTTCAGTGCCAGGCCTGACGGTTTCAAGGTTAGGGAGATGGTACCATTAGCTTATCTTGGTTTCAATTAACTAAGACATTTGCTAAATAGCTTTCAAAGAGAACCTGAACCGTGTCCTTGGGATGGATGCAGGATTGAGTTGAAATCTGCACACAAAAAAATAATGTTGAACTAACAGCAAGGATGTCATTAGTGTCATTCATCTTCCGGCCCTCTGTAAATGTCACTGCTTCGGCTCCATTAGATGTCATTTATCCTTTGGAAAATGGGATCAGGGAGGTGCGAGGGCACCCAAAGCTCAGAAGTAGGGGTGTGAGCGTTAATCCATTACGAGTGCCCGGGCTGGTTCCACTGGGGGTGGACTGGCTCTCCGTCCTACCGCTCCTTGCCGCCCCTCCTCCCCGCGCCACTGCCCCCATTCCCTGCACAGTCATTCCTGCAGCCCGGTCCGCAATGGTGCTGCTGCCACCAGCCTTTCTCCTTGTGGCCTCAGTGCCAGCAAGGACAGGGCCCACCTGTTCCCTCGAGCCCCTTCTGCAACACCGGCCACTCTCAACCGACGGCTTTTTCCGCACAGGCTGGATACCTTGGAGTCACCTGTACTTTTCTGCTCTCGTCGCCGTGCCAGTGCGGCTTCAGGGTCGCCCTCCTGGGTGGCACCTCTGCAGCTCTGATCCCTGTGAGCTGGAGTCTGTCTGAGCTGCCTGCTGGTGGCTGTCCCGAGAGGGGGAGCCAGGGAAAGGCCCTTCCTCTTCCCCTCGCTCTGTCTCCCAGGACAATCCGGGTCCTGACATCCGGCCAGGAGGGCTCTCCACGTGTCCTGGGCCGGTCTTTCTGAGGTTCCCTCTCCTCACAAACAATGCGAACGTCATCTCTCTTTCTTGGGGTAATAAAGCCAAGGGGCCTCAGGGGCTGGGACAGTGTGGCCGCGGCAGGGACACCTTGTCTTCAGGTCCAAGGTAGAGAACTCTGCCTGGGTTGAGGGGCAGTTGTGTCGGAAGTAATGTCCCAGATGCTGATTGTCAATGACAAAAACAAAATGCTCAGACACAAAACAAGAAGGTCCGTCCAAATAGCTGGGCAGATTACAGCACCTGCAAGCAGGTACAGGGGCGGAAGTTCTACCCCCTGGGGTGCACTGAGACAGCAGCGCAGACTTGGCGTGGTGGCGCGCACCTGTGATCTCTTGGGAGGCTGTAAACGGGCGGATCACCATGAGCTCAGTCTAGTAGTGAGGCCCTGAGCACCCTGTAGATCCTTCCTTAAAATATAAAAAAGAAACAAACAAAAAGACACAGAACAAGGCAGCTGGCTTCCTTTTGCAAAAGGGCGCAGGCGCCAGGCAGGCGAGCAACGCCCTAACGCAGGAGGAGCAGCCGACAGCCTGCCCATTGGCTGGTTGCAGGTTCATTCTGTCTGATTGGCTAATCCGGGGTTGGTGGTGTGGGAGGAGTCACGAGGATTGCTAGGGGTATGGATACTGCGTTCCCGGCCCCTGATAAGCTGTCCTGGGTCTGTAGCTGTGTTCTCAGGATCGGAACTGGGCAGGCATCACTGTTACTAACTTGGGGTGCTCTTAGTGTAACCTATAGTTACACTAAGAGTAACTTAGCGTGCTCTGGAAGCTGGCTAGGGTGGGCTAGAGTCAGAGACGGAGACGCTCCTGCGTGATGGAGACGACGGAATGGACTGTTTTCTTAGGTACAGCTGGGCTAAGCGAGCAGAGCCGAGGCGGCCGTCTTGTGCCGGGCCTGGTGTGATGTGTGGCTGTCTCTTGAGGGTACGGGGAGAGGACACTCGGTGAGGGGGAGGTCTCCACAGGACACCATAGGAAGGAGGCACAGATTCGTCATTCTCAATGGTCCGCAGCCCCCTCTCGGAGCCCTGGCGCCACCAAGGGCAGCAGCGTCCGAGCTGGCGTCCGCCCTCCTTCTGCCCCACCTGTAGGGTCTGCCTAGGACATGCCTTCCTCGTCTCCTCCCATCCTAGTTCCTCTCTCCCCTGTGGGGAGGCTGTGTGGAGACCTAGTACTGGGGCCTCCTCTCTGTACGCCCGAGGCAGGACTCCCCAGAGGTGCCTTTGGCCTCAGAGAAGAAAACTTATTTTGGGGGTGCTCCAGCTAGAACTGGGTAGGGGTGGTAGTAGGGCCCTATCTACAGCTCCCTAAAGTGATCCCCAAGGCTGGCGTCACGTTCTTCTGAGAGCTGTCAGTGGGCGGGGCTTCCTCCCCTGGGATCTTGAGGAGGCGGCAGCCATAGGGCCAGGCAGGCAGCACCTCTCCTCTGCACTCTGCCCAGTTTGGGATGGGACAGTCCATGGGTCTCTGCTCCAAATTTCCTGGATCAGACAGAAAATGAAACAAAGCTCTGACCCTGATTTTCGTCTACTGAAGGCCTTCCAATCGTTTTCAGTACATCCAAATTCTCATTTCATGGAGTGCAGTTTATACTGGAGCTAAATGTAAGAGTCGGTGAAATGAACGAAGCTAGTGAGTAGTGTTACAGGAATGCATGAAAATACAATTTTAAAGTAAGGGGCTCGATTCTCTGTGCTGGCAATAAGGGAAGTGAGTCCTCTGTGCTCTCGCTAGAGTGTGTCCTCTAGAGCATCCCCAGTTGCAGGGTTGCAGCTGTCTGCATAAAGGACGAATGCTCTCCCTGGTATCTGTGTAGCCTGGCAATGTCGTTCCTCAGGGAGCAGCGCTATGTCTTGGAAATGTCATCCAGGGGCAGGAATCTAATTGCTCTGGGCTCCTCACTCTGTTGTGTAAAACCACCGCCTCTCCCAAGTCCATAAGGTAGGTGCCACCAGAGGGCCAGCCCCAATCCCAGGCAATCTTAGGATTCGCTGTGCATCGGGCGTGGCTCTGCTGAGTCCCCTGACTTCAGGACCAGCCACCGTGTACCTGGGCAGCACGCATGCAGGGATGCTTACTGCTTGGGCGAGGCTTCTTCCTGTCCTGTGTCCTCTCGGCAGACTCGTGTGGGTCACACCAGCTTAGTCTCACTCTGTAATAAAACCAAGCTTTCTTTCCTCACTGCCCTTGCAGGCTTTGCAAGCGGTTTTGTGTTCAGTAACATTTTCCCATCTCCAGGGACAGGCATCCGTGAAGAGCACCCCGAGATGGGGATGGGCAGTGTACAGGAGCCTTGGTTTCGAGCAGTCGTGACGTCCTCCGAGATTCCCGCACACTGTGGTGTCTGTTGACCTTACCACATTGCCTATGACACATCTTTCAAAAACTGAATGGCAGATGTGCCCTGCTGTGTGTCCTCTAACACGTGCTGACACAGCGGTCCTTTCCCTGAGGGGGAGCTCAGGAAAAGGAAGAGACGTTGGTACCATCCATTACCTCTTTTTATAAATTCTGGAATCCGGAGGAGAAAAACAGGTGCTTATCAGAATGCCGTAGTCAGTTTCCTCATTGCCGAGATGCAGTACCCAACATCCTCCGCTACGGTCTGTGTCTAGGTGTCCCCCCAAAGCCTCTTGCAGTCATGGGGGCAGCTTCTAGAGTTTGTAATTAATTTATGGTCCAATGTGGGGATTATGGGTAGAGTGACCCCAGAGACCCACCTCCTACCAGATCCCAAATAGGAAGCCAGACAGGGATCCAATGGTCCGCATACACTGTGAGGGGAAGGGCCAGAGGCTGGGGCTGCTGCAGCCGCTGCTCCTCCCATGGCTCTTTGCTGTTTCCACCGCCATGAACGGCTGCCCTCTGCCCTGTGCCACTCTGCCTTGGAGCCAGGTGAGTACGGACTGAAACCTCCACTAACTGCGAGTGAAATAAACCTTTCCTGTCTTGATTCTGGGTGTCAGATATTTTGTCCCAGCCATGAGAGAAACGTAAGTGAGGCAATCCTAAACTCCAAAGATGAGAGGTCTGTTTTCACTCATGGTTAGGGGCCAGGCGCACGTGGCTCCACGGCAGGCAGGGGTGGCTGAGGGAGGAGCACCATTCACAGCATGGTGTCCAGGGTGCAAAGAGAGAAGGGAGGAGCTGAGGAGGGAGGCGCAGGCCGTAGCTCCAGAGGTCCGCCTCCCACCAGAGGCCAGCTCGAAACATCAGGCCAGCGCTGGCACCTGCAGGATGCTCTCCCCTTTCAAAACCCTGGACTCTGGATACATGGGAGCTCTGAGGTTACGCTTAACCCATACCGCAACCAAGCTGTCCTGGAGAATGCATGGCAGGGCCATCCAGCCCTACGATGACCATGTGCATGGGTATGGTGTTGTGTCTTCGGCTTCCCAGAGATTTTAGAGACGTGATGGCCAACTGTGTATCAGAAGAGGTGAGGTTGACTTACCCCTCACCCACGGGGCCATGGGCACTCAGGTCTTCTCGCAAAAGGCCCTCGGTTGCCAGGCTGGACTGTGTGTGTGCATCCGAGCTTAGGTCCTCAGGTATTTCTAGTCGGGGGCTCTTGTGTGTCTTGGAGGGGTTCCTGTGTTTGCAGCGTAGCCCAAAATAGGGACAGGTGGATCCGGGCCTATTCGTGAGGTAGGTTTGCCAGGGCACCCGGCCTTCTCCTTACAGCAAACACATTATTAAAGACGTGGGAGTTGTCAGTGGCCACCACAAGTGTCCCTGCGGCCAACGATGGGAACGACCAGGGGACAGCGCACGTCCTCCCTGGGCGATGGGCCCCGAAGCCCAGAGGTAGGAAAGGAGCCGCCCTTAGCCAGACGCCACCTCCTCACTGCAGGCCCGATCTTTTTATCTGCGGAGAGGACCAAACTATCTAAAGGTCAGGATCAATGACAAGGAAGGCTGCGAGTGCATTGAGGCCCAGCGCACCGAGGTGGGCTATTGATCCCCTAATAGCTTTGCCTGTTTTTTTCTGAGCAGAGATTTACATTTAGATTCTCCTGACACTTGGTGTCAGAGCGGTCCTCCTCGTAGAGTCCAAATGCCTTTTAACCCTAGAGACACCTCACCAACTTTCAATGTTTCTGTCTTAAAGAATTAGGCCAAACTTAAACACTAGGGCTCCTTAGCTATGCCACCATTTAGGTGACAGAAGGCTTTTACAATGTTAAAAGAACGGCTTGGTATTTCGCCTGCATCTGCTACATTAATGTTTTCACAGCAGGCTCACCTGCAAATCAGCAGCTCTTAGCACTGGCTTTGAAAATCAGAACTCCATTTTCAAGCGGAAGCCTGTGGTTTGGAGGTACACAACCTTCTGAAGATGAACTTGGCCGGCTATTTCAGATTCATCATTCCTTACTCTGACCCAAATAATTTGGTTGCATCTATGTTAGCTCAGAGCTGATGGAGAAGGGGTTAAGGTTAAAGTACTTCTGGATTTGTAAATTCTTAATCAGTATCATTCAGAAAAAGTCAACTGACAGAAAAAGATAAAAAAATCATGCATAAGCGCATGAAAAAAAATGATTTATCATTGACCCAGGGAGTCAATGAAAGTAAATAAGAAAATAACATAAAGCTTTCTCTTTGTGTCACAGCACAATTGTGGGGCAATTCCAGGGTAATGTGCTTTTGCATATGGACAGAAAGGAAGGATACGAATACCGGCCACTGCTGGTCACCGGTAAGGAATCCCACAAGAACTCCTTGCCCAGACAGAGTCATCCAGGGCGGCTTCACAGCTGGGGTGTGAAGTAGGAAGCGGGGAGTTAAGGAAGGGAGTAGGTGGGAGCCAGCCAAGGCCTCCCCAGGTGCTGCTCTGGATCTCCTGCAAGGTGTTACCCTGGTGCTTCCAGGTGAGGAAACATCACTACAGATGAGCTTCCGAAAGGTCAGAAGCCGGCCCAGCTCGCATCGGCACGGTGATTCTCGGGGCTGGTGTTCGCCCGGGTGAATGCTTAGGCCCAGTGAGATAGAGGAGGGGCTTGGGAATAGTAGAGAAAGGGAAATCCAAAAAAAGGAGCAGGTGGGAATTGTAGATACACAAACACGGCTAAGGCAGAGCGTAAGCCAGTGGATTGATTTCAGAGCGGATTAATCAGTAATAATAAATTTCATGGGCTGATATGGATATGATGGCGAAAGTTGAGTTTTCAGTGCCAAGAGATGGTGGAGTTACAAACACCGGAGGGGACATGAAGACTGAAGAAGACCTAGTGAGAGGACCTGAGGTTTCGGTGTTTGTCTTTCGGGGAGCAGAGCAGGGGAAAAACAAAGCGAGACAAAAGTAATATTTGCAGAGATGAAGGGTGAGAATCTCCCAGGGCTGATGAAGCGTGTCCAGAAAGCTAAAGGATCCCTGTGAGCCCAAGAAAAAAATAGAAACACGGGCAGGGCCAGGTGTGTAAGAATGTCTCTCGGGATTAGCATCACCAGCTGGGACATGAAGCACAGCAATTCGAAGAAGCAGTGTTCGAAGAACAAAAGCAAAACACTGCCATCCCCAAAGAACCTCTGTTCCTCCCCCGACTTCCTATGCACCAAGCGAAGCCCAGGCTGTGTCTGGTCCCCCTCTACCTCCAGGATGGCGAGAACGCTGGTGGTCAGTCCTCCTTGGGTGTCCAGACATCCTTTGAGGAAAGACAGTGGAAGACACCAAGTAGTCACTACCACCAGTGCTCCACTGGGCCCCAGCTGTAATACTGGCAGATCCACGGTGACTTCTGCCAGAACCCCAAGTGCCACCTCCCATCCGAGGGCCACCTGGGGAAGATGTAACTGTGTCGTGTTGCCCCTTGATGACACTTGGCCCAGGGTCGCAGTTTAGAGCCAGTGGTTCCTCCCTGGACAACAATCCTGACACACCCCAGTACTGAAGAGGTCGTTTTCGTTGGGATACTGAGGCTGATAATGCTGGCGTCAGAAGCCCATCAAAATAGATTCGAAGAAAAGCATCGCAACCAGAGAAGCTGAAGAGCATTTTGTGCTTGGTCACTTGGCTTCCTGTTGAGCTGCTGCTCACTAGGGACAGCAAGCTCACCACACGACTTGACCCTTGGAGTTGTCACTCAAGCCCAATCTGAAGGCCATCGAATAGCAAGCAAGATACGAGCCTGGACATTCAAGTCCATGATATGATCCTAGGTTTAAGTTAAGTAAAGTTTCAGTGCCTCTATTTCCTTATCTGTAAAGTGGGTCCATTCACACTATTTATCTGCTAGCGTCACAGCATCATAGGTGCTACTTACAAAAGGGCCACCATCAAAACGTGTCTGTAGTGGGAACAGTGGTTGTTTCCCAGCAGTGACATTTGTGTGTCTTTGGGCTGCAGTTTCCTGGCGGGCGTGCAGTCAGCAGATAGCTTGTGGGCAGCAAAAACACCGTGAGGCTCAGCTTCCTGTCTTTCCTATAAAGTCTGGAGTCAGTGGTGGTGTCGTGGAGCTTCCTCTTGCTCCTGCCAATGTGAAAATGCGCTGGTGCAGGACGACTGTCTACGTCGTCCTTGCTGCCCCCTTGCGCTGCGGAGGAGGAGGACTCTGCACACGGAGAGCGTAGGTCAGAGGTGGCACGCGGCGCTTCCTGGGAACCCTGCATTGAAGGAAATGAGCCCCATCTTCCAGGCCCTGTCCTGAATGAGAGAATTGAGAGACAAAGGGGGGCAGGATGTGGGGGAGGTGTTAAGGCTTCAGCGGAGGGCGAGAGGGGGGGATCCGCAGTGGGGGAGGCAGACCCCACTGAGCATGCGTGCAGGAAGCTGTTTCCACAGAAGCTGCAGGAAGGCAGCGAGGCGCATCTCAATATAGTTTTACCCAAATTGAGCCCAGGCCCCAGTCTGGACTCTACCCTACTTTCTAAGGGCTGTGCTGCTTTGAGCCAGGGACAGACCCTTGAAGCATCAGCTTTCCCACTCGTAGAATGGGACCAGCCTCACCAGTCTCTTGCTGAGCCTTCCAGTGATTGAATATTGACTGGGTCACTGGGGCAATAACCTCAGCGTACTCACGTGCTCAGCCTGTGACAGCTCCATGGGTCTCGTCCTTGAGCCCTCTCCTGGAAATACTTGTCCTCTGCGCGTGGAAAATGTACCCCGACCCTAGCCATGGCGCTGTTGTATTGTCGCACACCTCAGGAGCGCTGTTTGCTCCCAGAACAGAGAGGGTGGGGTTTGTAAGTAGTGGACTGACGTGAATATCTTCTTGACTTTTTAATTTTTTGTCTTTTTGAGACAGGATCTCCCTACACAGTCCAGGCTGGCCGTGAGCTCACTTTTGTAGGCCAGGCTGGTCTCGACCTCGCACTGATCCTCCTGCTGCAGCCTCCCGAGTGCTGGGATTGCAGGCGTGCGCCACCGAGCCCAGCCCCTTATTGAGATGGGAGTGTGGGCTGGAGGGTTCCAGAGATGTTTATGAGAGCCAGGCAAACCTGCTTTAATTACTCATTTATACACTTTCTAACTCCAATTTGTCCTCAGAATTGGCTTCAGTGTGAAATCGATGAAAGGTGGGTAAGGAGGAGCTCCCCCACGTGACAGGTCAAAGTGGAGCAGCCCCAGGCGCGGCTCACATCCCCGCACGCCCACTTTCCCCCAAATAAGAATGTGTCTTGCCAGATTAGTTTTTGATGCCGTAAATCAATTCTATCTTAAGAAAATGGGTTCATAGTTTGCTGCTCGCTTTTCGTAGAACTGAGTATCCATTACTTCACACTGAAGAGTTGCAGAGTGTATGAAGGGCCAGTAATCACCAACTCCAGTGGCTCATGGCTCACGGCCATTGCTGACTTTCTGAAGTTGAATGTGAACGATTTCGTACTTGCTCCCCGCTTGCTATCGGGAGATGTTGAAGATCAATTGCAAAATGACATATTACCATGTGATCGATACTCAGACAAGCTACGTGGGTAGAGCCACTGAATAAAGCAGCCACGCGTGACTCACCCTCTCTTTTCAACTCCACAGCCACCGTGTGGTGAACCACTTAATTCCATGTGTTCTCTGGTCAGTAACTTACTTATGGGTGAAGCAGGTCAATCGAAAGGATACCAACCTGCTAGGTGTTGCTTAGCGTAAGCAACCGGGTAGACTCGTGATTCATAAAGGGTTGCCTGGGCAAACAGGAAGTGCAGGGGCTTTAGCTGTGAGCCTCGGGATTTTCTGTGTTTAGCTTTAAGGATTATGGAGTGTGGGTTGCTTAGGATAGTTATCACAACAGACAGGAAAATAGGGAGGACTGTTTAGGGGAGAGGAATTTATGGCCCAACCAGTAACGGAAGCAAGCAGGGCATGTCCAAAGCATGGCCCTGAGCACGGGCTATGCTTTTATATTATTAATTTTAATGAAAAAATAGCAATGAGACAGTTTTGCAACAGGATAGTAAGACAGTTACAATAATGAATACATTGCATATCAATGTCTTCGTAGTAGCTGTTCAGAGTACAAGATGCTGACATAATATCTTGGCTAAACGTTATTAGTACAAATCTTCTCATTGCACACAGAGAAAGTAGCTGTATAGTCCAACAGTTCATAACAGTAGTGGGTTATCAGCAGAAGTGGCAGTGTCATAAGCTGTTGACTTGAGCCTTTTACAGCTCAGCATATTAATATGGATTCACTTTTTATACCTCATGGTTAGACTTTTTGACTGGATGGGTAAGACCAAGTTAAAGCAAGAGCTATAGAACAAAAAAACGTAAGTTTTACATCCGACAAGGTCAGTCAGATCACCTCAGGACTTACCCTGAAACCATGCACAGCACTTTGTGGGCCATTGGTCAGTGTCAGCCATCTGGATGAGTCACAGCCATTGCTTGACGAGTTTGCTCTCTGTGGAAGCCTGAGGGAATGTTTTCTCTCAAAGTCAGTGGTTTTCAACCTGTGGGTCGTGACCCCGGCGAGGGTCGAACAACCACAACACAGGGGTCATCTAAAGCCATTCCGAATCATAACTGTAGCAAAATTACAGTTTTGAAGTAGCCACCAAAATTATTTTTTAGTTTGGGGCCACCACAATGTGAGGAACTGTATTGCGGGGTTACGGCATTAGAAAGGTTGAGAACCACTGGTCTAGGTGAGTCTCCTTAGGCACACAGTACGTCATCGATCTCTTTCCTTTGTTGCTTTTTTTTTTGCTTTTTATGGTATGTTTTTTTCTTTCTTATTTTAAAGAAAAGAAAAACAAACAATAAAAACTGTAAAATTTCAGAGCAAGATGGTGGGAGAGCAACAGTGCTGAATGTGTTGTCTTCAAAATCGTTGCTCATTTTGTAAGCGGCAGGCATGGAAACCTGACCGAGCACTGTAGGCACTGGCCTTTGCTTTCAGCGAGCTTCTAGCAATTGGCAGTATGACTATCGTGTGTGTACTATCTTTCGTTTTCCCTTCCTTCCTTCATCTTTTTTTTTTTTCCATTCCAGTTTTTCTTTCCTTTCGAGCAGTTTCTTTCCACTTTATTTACAATATCTATTAGACATTTTGGAACAATACATACTCTTTCAACTTCTTACACGATGCAGAGAATACGATGTTTACACATGCCAGACTGATATATTTCACTCATAAGTGTGGTCTCTCGTCGCACTCATTTCCCTATAAATGTTTCACGTCTATCTTTATGGCTGAGTAGTACTCCACTGTGTAAAAGTACCACGTCGTTGTAATTGCTAGGGTGATGGGCATTTGAGTTGTTTCTAAAACTTAGTTATTGCAAATTGCTGCTAACACGGGTATGCGTATATCGTTGTGGTCTGACGCTTTTCATTCTTCTGGGAAGATACCCAGAAGGGGAGTCGCTGGGTCCAATTGGATTTCTAGCCCTAGTTTCTACGGTCTGTCCACTCTGCCTTCCACAGTGGTTGTGCCAGTCTCCATTCCCACAGCGGAGGAGGCTCCTTTCCCCCACAGCCCCGCCGGCATTTCTGATTGGCTGATCCTTGTACGGTCCTTCAGTTTACTGTGGCCGATTAAGTGGCAGTCGTGGGGCAGCACCCATGGTCTCTCATATTCCGTTCACAAAGCATTGTTGGTGTTTGTTCAACAAACAGCTACTGTACACGGTGGTGGGCTGGGGACTATAAAAAAACCCAAAGTCATCAAGGAGGGAAGATGATACATTCACAGGATGATTTCACTCACTGAACACTCAAGCAAAAATTAGTCCAAGAAAATCCAACCAGGATAGCAGAGGTAGTGTGGACTTGGTCCACACATGCGCAGGGTGGTGGTGAGCGGGATCGGATCAGACAGACCGTGTCCTGCCATGCAAGCTGCTCTAGGGGGAGGGTGGCCTGTCGCCACCACAAGGCAGGGCGCAGTACACGCTCTGTGTGTGTGAGCTTCTGTGTCTCCTCTTCATTCTCTCTTTTGCTTTATGTAGAGGAGTCTCCATGGCCCAGATCCACGCGCATCCGAAGACATCCATCCCGTCTTTCAGGCACTTGTCTCCTCAGCACCTCCAGCGTGCTGCACACTGCTGCATGTTTTCCCATTCAGGGGGTGTCCTGGGTCCTGCTCGGTGGGTCAGGCTTTGGGAACAGAGTCGGAGGACAGCACTGCTTCTCTGCACCTCCGCTGTGCTGGAACCACGGTCCCGTGGGTTTTTGCTTTTTTGCAGCTGGGATCCAAATTTTGCCTCCCCATGCCTGCGAGACTGCTAAAAGCTTTGCAGGATTCTCATGGTGTTAATGTGAAAACATTCTGGAAACGCATGCCCCGAGAAACCAAGGCCACTTTGGCAGGTGCTGCTCCAAGTGGGGGTGCCAGAGGCTGAACAAGACTGCAACCTCAGGTGACCCCGCACAGCCTCAGTACCCGGACTCTGCAGCTTGCGCTGGCTGCGGCAGCTTCTGTCCGAAGGGCCGGCTCCTCTATTGCTTTCGAATGTTCTTGCCGGATTCTTTCTTCCATCGAGAGAGGCTGGGGACTAGGTGCGGACAGCAAAAAGCTGGCTCTGAGAGACACTTAGCTGGCAGAGGGCAAGGAGGTCTCTGTTCAGGGCCCTGAGGGCTGACATTGACGTGCATGAAGAGCCTTGGAGACGTGCACCCTGTGGGGAATGAGGGCGTGTGAGAATAAAAGACGGATGGGTGGGGCTGCAGAGATAGCTCCGTGGCACAAGTGACTGCCTGGCAACTGCAAGGTTGTGAGTTCGAACCCCGGTCCTGCAAAATAAATAAATAAATAAATAAATAAATAAATAAATAAATAAACAAACAAACAAACAAATAAATAGAAAACAGATGAACGTTGCTCTGGACCCTGCGCACTGGTTCCCCATCACATGCTGCTGAGCCAGTGCACGTCGGAGCCTTGCACCCTCAGCTCAGGTTTCTCTGCATGTGGGTGCCTCTCTCTGTTGCTGTGTGGGCTTGCTGCTGCAGCTGGGCATGTGGGCCCCCAAATGCACCCTCGGGGCCGGAGCTCTCTGAGAGAGAGGAGCACTCCCAGGACGCGGCCAGCGTCCCTCTCCCAGCCTGGCTTCTGCTCGGGCTCCTGGGGGCGTCCAGTAGTTTCCTTACGTAGTTTCGATCTGTGTGAAAATGTGACCGGTGCTGTGCTGGTCGGGCTGCAGCTGAGACTCTGGACGAGGCGCTCACGGTGGTGCCTCGGCTTCCCCATCTCCAAATGCCTGCTCATCCACACAAAATCTTTCTCCCTGTTTTCTTTCATCTTTCTTTTATTTTTCTGATTATGTTACTTACATTTCGGGTGTTTCCTGGAAGAGAAACTGTGAGCTATTTTGCTTTCTGTGTCTGAGTTGTTTCCCATGGTACTGAAGATTTCCGGCGCACCCATTTTCCTGCAAATCACCCAAACCTCTCCTTCTTCGTGGCTCAATAGTACTCCACAGTCTGTGTATACCACATTTTCTTTGTCCATTCTTTGGTTGACAGGATACTACGTCACTTCCATAATTCGGCCATAACAAATCGCACTACTTGGAACAGGGGTGCGCATAGACCACTGTGGTGCGATGACTTTAGTTCTTATTCAGCTGGGTTGGAAGGAACTAACTTCTCTTCTCAGCCTCGGAGGAGCCTCGGTGCTCATTACCCCGGTGGCTGTCCCAGCTCTCAGGCCCAGCCGCAGTACACAGGGCTTCCGGCCGGAGCACTGCAGGAGAGATGTTTTGACACTCGGTGGAAGAAAAAAAAATTGCCCCAAATTCGAGATGAGCCTCAAGAGCCGAATGCTTCTTCGTTTCCCTTCCCAGTGCATGGCCTCAGGCATCATCAACTTCAAATAAATAAATACATACAAGCCGGGCATGGTGGCGCACACTTGTAATCCCAGCACTCAGGAGGCTGAGGCAGGAAGATTGGTGCGAGTTCGAGACCAGCCTGGGCTACAACAGTGAACTCAAGGCCAGCCTCAACTGCATAGCGAGACCCTGTCTCAAAAAGACAAAAAACCAATACATAAATAGCAAGCTTTCTCCTGAAATAGGGACTAACTTGAACTCAGTCATTATTCAGAGCAAACATGTATTAGGAATCTCTTGTGCTTAACCACGCGGCACTCCTTCCCTGAGTCCTCCGCCCTCTAGGGGTCGCCCGTGCGCACAGCAGGGGCAGGCGGTCCATCTCTCTCACTCTTAGTGGTCTGCGTTCCAAGTGCTCCGTGTGGTAGAAATGAAGATATATATCGATCTTTTCTTTTTCTTTATTTTTTCAAATTCCCTTCGTGCGGAGGCGGACAAGTTTATAGTATAATAATCCCACTTCCTGTTGTCAAGGGCTTGTCTTACAAACTGCGGCGTGAGGCCAGGGCTGTGGTTCAGCAGCCCGAAAGCCTGCCTGGCAAGTGCAAGGTCCTGAGTTCGATGCCTCGTGCCACAAGCAAGCGAACAAAGCTGCGCTGTGTTTCCAGTTTCCTGTTTTCTCTCCCTCTCTTCCTCCGTCTCTTCCTTCTTCTTCCCTCTCCGTCTTCTCTTTCTCTCACCGCTTTCCCAGTTCTCGGGAGATAACTCAATGCATTCGAGCATTTCTCTTGATTTCAGGAGGCAGAGTGGGTACCGGGCTGCGGCCTTGTGGGAGAGTGGAGGAAGCCGAGGATCCCCTCAGAACTTGTGGTCAGATGGGAGGGAGAGCTATCTATGCACAGAGGGGCCCCGGCCACAGGCTACCGGACCTTCTCCTGGTCCCAGCCCCAGCTCAAATGGCAGAAACAAAAGTCTTGTTTTTATGTATTAGTACAGGGTCTACAGGTCTCACTACATGGATCAGATTCATAGTGATCCTCCTGTTCTCAGCCTCCCGCGCAAGCACTGGGATGGCAGGTGTGTGCCACCATGCCAGTCACAATCGCCCTGTCAGTGTGTCCTGGCAGGCGCTTTAGTTTACTGAGCTATCTGGCTGGCACTAAAAGACTCTTATCTTCCTCATGTACCCCAAACCTTGGAGATTGCTGGCTGCACTCTGGCCGCCCCGTGCCACCCAGGCGAGGGCCTCTGTAATGCTCCGGACACTTTCCTCATTGCAAATGGCTGCTGTACTTCCAGCAATGGGATTCTGAGAGCTCCAGTGAGCACTGCCTTCTCAGAAGAACGTCAGTATTCTTCTCAGAAGAATACGTCAGTATTACATCAGTAATAAGACGTAATAAGAGCCTTGTCTTCACTTTGATGAGACAGCAGAAGCCCTGCCCCTCCGCTAGGCACGTACGACAGGGCCCAGTCAGCAGAGCCAGGGAAGCAAGGATGAGGCAGCGGGAAACAGTGTTGCCCACCACTTGGGTGAGGCTCACCAGCGCTCAGAGGAAACAGGTCTGTAAATCTAGGAGAAAGAAGAGCAGGGCCTTGGCGGGCCACTGGGCTCCGTTATGGGTGTGCGTGATGCTACACCGCTTTTCAGAGGCAGAGATTCACCTCTCCTGGCCCCAGCTGCTCGGCAGGAAATCTTTACTCTGATCTCCAGTGTGGGCTTCATGGCTGCCGTGTGAACTGCGGGTGTGGGCTTCATATCACTTTCTTGTGGCTGCTGAAACGAATTACCACAGAGTTGGCGGCTTAAGACCATAGAGCTTCATAGTTCTGAAAGTCAGAAGTCAGGGGCAAGTCGCAGTGGGGTCCAGTCCGAGTGTTGGCAGTGCCCCTCGGGACACTGCCTGGGAGGACCTGTTCCTCAGGCTCCCTGGCTGCTCACCGCCATCTGCACGCCTTGGTTCCTGGCTCTTCTGCCCACAGAGTCCCCGGCTCTTTGTACGGTGCAGCCCTTCTGCAGGGAGGCAGCTCTCTGGCTCCCTACGCCCTCTATTTGTAGGACTTCTGTAGTTGCATTGAGACCCCTTGATCGGGCCGGGCTAACCCAAGGATGCTTGCGTATCAGGATCACATGGCGAGCTCCCTAGTGCCTCCGGCAGCCTTGGTCATGCCGCAGGATGGGAGTATCCCCAGGCACCATTGCTGTGTCCGTCCAGGGCTCAAGCACTGACATGCACGGAGTAAGGAGAGAGCGAGCCAAAGGAGGCCTTTGGCTAGCCCCGGTTTCCCGGAAAGCGGCTGCATGGAGAATCAGATCGCCAGCCTCAGGACCAGCCTGCAGCTAGCTGTCCACACGTTTGTCTGTGCTCTGCCCCTGCAGTGGAGTCACAGAGTGAGCTGGGGCAGGGGAAGCCGAGACACCTGGCCACATGGGGGGGACAGGGGTCGTGCTTGGAGCCAGAGCCTCCGGCAGCAGAGCGAAGCCAAGCCTGTGCAGCTGCTCAGTGCTGTGCAGGATGGGACCGATTGGTGGTTGAGCTCCCGGCAGTCAGCATGTGGGAAGCTGGGAGGGTGGGGGCCCCTGGCCAGTGGGGCGTAGGCAGAGCCCAGCCGCACGTTGGAGGGTCTGTAGCAGCTGTGGGCAAAGAAGGCAGTGGTTGTGGTGAGGCAGGGGCAGCCACAGTGGTGGCCGTGGGCAGGCTGACTGGAGAGTTTTCGTCCTTCCAAGCTGCACCTTATGAGGTTCATGGACCTCACCCCATGTAGGGCGTTGCTGTACCATCCCTACTGTGCAGATGAAGCGGAGACAGACAGGAGTCCAGGCTTATCATTGTCATGTCTCTGAAGGCAGTGAGGTTAGGACCTAGTGCCCCCCGTCAGGCCCTGGGGCAGCGGGCGTCCCCCAATGGCCACTGTTTTGAAACAGCAAGCAGAAGCACTGAAATGACACCCTAGATTACTTACATCAGTGACACAGAGTGGGATTATTCCCAGGCTATCCAGCCCCAATCTCTGGTGGTCTAGGGCCTGTATGGGCTGAGCAGGCAGGAAGTACAGGGGCAGGGTGGCCTGCCCACTGGGCATTGGCTTATGCCACGTGTACCGCAGCGAGCAGCCGTGTCTAAGAGGCAGGAGCAACCGGAACTGGAACAGGAACTGTTGTTACCATGGCAGCTAACAGACCGAAGTATACTGGCTTGGGGGAGGGGAGAGGGATTTCCGGCTAAGTTTGTTTACGTTTCAAAAGAAGTCATTGTAGACATATGAGTAAAAAATCAGTCACTCTGCGTGAATATAAATGTATGAAAATCAGGCATGGAGAAAGCTCAGAGTTGGGTCTGGAAACAGTAACACTGGCCAGCTGCACGTGGGCAAGGGGACAGTGGCCGGATGTCACAGACACAGGGGAGGGGTGGCCTGCATCTTCTTCGGCAAGCAGTCCTACAGTGTAATTTCAACGGACACTCTGATTTTTTTTCAAGAGATACCAGAAAGCTAGAGTTTGAGTTGAAATCTCCATGTTTTGTAGGCTGGCAGTCACTTCTGTTTGGCTTTCCAGTGCTCTGCAAGTCCAAACTGGAAGGAGAGGTGAGGGTCACAGATGGAGCCCTAGGAGCCAATACAACCCACAGCCGGGCTGGTGCATCCAGGCCTGACTGGAGATCTGTGTTGCACCAGGCTACTCCTGAGGAGGGCTCTGCGCGGCCCCCTGGGCCCGCAGGGTGACTCAGTGTCTTTCCCAGTGGTCCTCATGGAAGCCTTGGGGTGCAGCTCATGCTGCTTATGACAAGGATCACACATCTGGGCCAGAGGCATGGAAGAATGAATTTTCCCGACTGACCATGAGCTACAGGGAACTCCTCTGTCCAAGACCGTGGGCCTCTTCTCACCTCCTAGGAATGTTTCAGTTCTGTGAAGAATTTCAGGCTCAGCTTTGAAGTAGAAATTCTGGAAGGAAACGAATAACAAAGAGAGGTAGGCAGAAGGCTTTATCCTGAGAATGCTAGAAGCCTGATCCTATACGGATCCAGTATTGATGGGTAAGCCGAGTTCCCGTTAAGCTAATGGGAGTTGTAGACGCACGCAGGTCGAGTCCATGAATAGACAAAAGCCCCAAGCAGCGCCTGAGGGATCGGACCACTTCAGTATCTCAGGCAGAGGCTTGCTGCCCTAAAACGCAAGTAAGCAAACACGAGCTGTGTTCTCTTTGGAGGTACATGGATCTTCCATGGGAAGAAAGGTTAACTGACTCCTGTGGTCCCAACAGGGCTGACAAGGACCTGCCAGCTTCAAATGCTGATGCACCCTAGGAAAGGGGGGCTCCGTTTTACAGCGAGGGCACAGCCAGGGGCAGGGTCTGCTTCGTGTGTGTGGGGGTGAGCCCATTATGTCAGCTTGAAGCTCCAGGGGGATTAGAACAGCGCACCGCCAGGGTCCCTGCTGGGTCATCAGGGCGTCGCCTTGGGTCTGTACTGGGCGCTGCCTCCTTCTGCTTTGCCACTCTGTGTCTACCTGCCATGGCCAGCATCTATCCTCCAGGCACACCCTCCGCCCTTGACGCTTCCTCCCTGGAGCTTGCCCACCATGGATGGCCTCTCCTGCCCGCCACCTTTATGGTGTTCCTGTCGGGTTGTCATATCTCACCTACATCACAGTTGATGGGTCTGGCAGGAGAAAAATCACGGGCCAGGTCTCACAAGAAGCATTTTCATCAATGCAATCGGCTTTTGTTGTGTTTGAAGTGAGGCGCACGGTTTCTCTTTACCAGACCAATGTGTTTTTCTTTCTTTTGGAAGGGTGTGTTTGTGGCTGTGCTGAGATCCAGCAAACAAAGCGCGTCTGTGGCTGTGTCCGTGCCAGCGTCTACCTGCTCTCCACATGTCACCGGGCACTGCTGCAAGCTCAAATGCATTTGATTGTGTTCCACCATTCGCTGGCAAGCTTTGCCTACATAGGTCTAGCTAGTGGACATTTCAGTTTGTGAGGGCCATGTGGTCTCAGGTGTAATTAGTGGACTCTGTCATTACAGCGTGAAAGGAGTCAGCCATAATAGGAAGAGAACAGCCGTGGCTATGTATCAATAAAACTTTATTCGCAAAGCCAGGGTGCCCACTGGAACTTGGTCGCAGGCCACAAATTGCCACCTCTTGTTTTATGCTTTGAAACTGTGGGCAAATGGTTAGGCAGCAATTAGGTGGTACTGAGATGGTACAGAAATTTAAAAAAAAATAATGTATCAACTATCAAGCCGCAGTTTTCACAGGGGCCAGGGCTGCTTCTGTTTTGTGAGCCAGGATCTGTGTTTGTGGTAGCACATGGCCAGGTCTAGCATCCTCAGGGCCAATCACTGCTCCTGCTTGCATATTTCTGTGTCATTTGTATTATAAATCTCAGGCCCTGAAAAATCCTAAGTGTCTTAGTATTTTATGGCCAGTGAGATACAGCAAAATGAGGGTGAACTTAGACATCACTAGCTGTGTCCTGCTTCTTCTTAAACTGGATCCTTGTGTTATGCCCTGTACAAAAATCAGTAGGGATCAAGGACCACATTGAGTCCTCACGTCCATACAGCATGACTCCTCATAATCTCTCAGCATGTTACCACCACAGTTGTCCTTCCGCCCTTTGGAGCACAGCAAAGAGGGTCCCTTCAGGGTTCTGAGTTTCTAATATTGAGAGAGGAACCCGGTGTGGTTATTGTATGGCTGTGCTGCCTGGGAAGCCCACTGAAGCTAACTCCTCAAAGAGATCCGTGGTCTGCAAGGCAAAGCCAGCTCTGCAGGACAGACATGGAAGAGCTCACCGGTGTCAGGTTGCCTTGATGGGACGCGTTGGGCTCTGAGGCGTAGGATGCAGACTGATGGCCAGGAGTTATCGGAAGAGGTCTTCGGTCATGCCTGTGTAGGCAAACCTTAAATTCCCACAGCTCACAGACAGTGTAAGTCAGTGGGAGTAGCCGGTGCTCACACACCCCTAAAGTTAGAGGCCAGTGTCTTCCTCTGGGTTCCAGTCAGAGCTGGGTGTTTAATAGCTTTAGGTTATAGCTACTGAGATCGTAAATCCTTGTTCTTGTTCCTGGCTTCCATAAATAAATGTTTTTTTTTTTTTTTTTTTGTATAAATAAATGAAATATGTATAGCATGGTTATCAGATAGTTTGGGATAATTAAATGGCAAAAAATAATCACAAGAGATCCCTTTCGCTTGTGCAGGTTTACTATTTCTTTAGCCATGGGATAAATTTTGTGGAAAACTTGTCTCTTCCCAACTATGATGGGCAAATATTAATCAAGTTCCTTACCCTCTCACTCACACATTTTTCTCTATGAATTTTCCATTTTGGGGGAGTAAAATGAAAGGATTAGGTAGCTGAATTCTCTATCATAGTGGAAAGCTCAATGGCTAAGAGTGTTGGAGTGGGGGGGATCATTTGCAAAGGTTTGGGGCGCAGTGTGGGTTTAACAGTAATAACTTTTCACATCGGCCACTGTGTCTTTCTTTTAAAACCACACCTCACACAAGTGTTGATCTCAGACAGCAGTAAGAGGCAGGGGACAGGATGTAGGTGAGTAAAGGATCTTGTTAGAAGCTCCTTGGCTGATCAGGGAAACTCTCATCTTTAAAAAAGCACATCCACCTGCACCCTGATAATTATATCAATGCAGAACCCAGACTTGGCACTGTAGAAACAGTACGTTGGGTCTGTAAGGCACAATTATCACCACAGCCACCGATAGGTTTTTAAACTCCGCTCCTAAGAATCAATGAATAATCTCAGATATCAGGGAAGAGGAGGACAGGATGCTGGCAAGAGCTAAACTCAAAAGAATAAGTGCCAGAATCCCTTTTTCCAATTTACCTCCTTTCTAAGAATTCAATCTAAAAGCCCGATGAGGGTCAGATAAAAGCCTAAGTAAAAAAGATAAGATAGAGGATTAGATGTTATCCATTTCTCTAAAAAGATTGTTACCAGCACATAATGAAATTTTGTTTCAGTATTCACCACTGTTTTATTTAAAGATTTTATTCCTGGTCTCTCTCTCCTCTCTCCTCTGATGGACCTGAAGACAAAAAAACTAAGTTTCATTTCTTGCTCTATCACGGACGAACTGTGCCAGGCCAGCGAAGGAGCTCAGCTTTAATTCTATAATTTGAGAACGCTGCTAGGCTGCTAGCTTTACTATGGGTGAATAATTTTGAATAAAGTAATAGAATCCTCACTCAAATCTCAACCAGCAAAAAACTGTCTTTCCCCATAACCGGATAAGTCACCTGCGAGAGTCTCCAGAGTCTGCTGATATAGAAGCTCTATAGCTTCTTGAAGGCCTGGGCTGTGTGCACTTCTCAGGTCCCTGTTTGGGAGATTTTCCTTCAGCTTCAGCAGTGTGCATGTGGCGGGGTGCTATGGCACTGTTACATCTGGATGGAAGAGCCACGGGAGCCAGGGAAGCCATTTCTAAAGCTCCCTATAAAATTATCATCATCACCATCATCATCATCATCATCATCATCATCATCATCGTATTGTTATTGTTATTATTATTATTATTATTATTATTATTATTATTATTATTATTAACCAAGGTCTCCCCTGGGGAACTTCCAAGTTCTATCATCTATCATCTATCTATCATCTATCGCCCTTGAACAAGTCAGTGGCAATGGAGACCAATAAGAATGGCTCACATTAAGTCTGTTTCTGTTCACCTGCACTCTTCCAGGTGTCATGGTTCTGTGAATAAAAGAGGCGACCTTCAAATGAGGCGTGGATGCTACCGGGAGCAAAGGCTGGTCATGCCTGCCAGGCAGGCCACTGAGAACCGCGCCTCCACTCTCTTGACGCGCAGTTTTCACTGTAAATCCCCTGGCAAAGGTGTGTGAGAGCTCTCATCACAAGTCTGAGAACCTCTCCCCAGGGTAGAAAGAGTAAACACAATGAGAACATCTGGCCGACTCTGTCTCGACTTATTAACCCTGCTGTAACCTAGCAAACCTAAATGAAGCGTTAAGGTAGGGTCATGTATTTTTGGAAGAAAAGGCCAAGAAGTGCACGTTACAAAACCTGCAGATGGAGATTCAGGGCAGTATGGGTAAGAGGATGCTGCTTTTCAGAACGGTTTTCGTTCCTGGAGGCCTACTTCAAAGTCATTCACTACTCCAAGAACTTATCCCAGGTGTATCAGCCATGGAGTTTAGCGAAATCTCCTTCTTCGATGGTGTTTGTAGCTTGGCTTCGAAGTCCAGATTGAGTCACGCCTGCATGTGCAGATATCTTATTGTCCCACTAGTGTAAGTACTTGAGAAAGATAAAACTAAGTTACAGGAGACACTGTGAAAGGACAAAGTTCTGTTAAAAGGGAGGGAAGAACTGGGATGCGGCAAAGGACCAAAGAAAGAAAGAGGGCCAGCGAGATAGTTTGGTGGACTAAGTGTCTACCTAGGCAAGCTCCGGGACTGGGGTTCAATCCCCAACACAACAGGCCATGCTGGACCCTCCCTCAGGCATGCTGAGCTGGCCGCTAAGACCAAGCATGGTGATGTATTCCTGTAATCCTAGCACTGGGGAGGCTCAAGACAGGAGGATCACTATGAGTCCAAGCTGCGTAGTGAGTCCCTGTACCAAATACATGAAAGAAAGTAAAGAAAACGATATATTTGTGCATAGATACAGGATCACTTCTATAATTGTACTGCTAATTTCTGCTGATCTATTGAAAGGAGCAGTTAGTGCTTGTTTTGGTTACTTTTCTTGCATTGCTGGAACAAAATACCTGACACTCAAAAATAAGGAAGGAAAGGTCTACTTAGCACACAGCGGGCGCACGATTCAGTCCATGCTTGGCTGGATCCAAGGCAGAGGCCCACAGGTCAGAGGGCAGCCACTTGTGATGGTGAAAAACAGCAAAGAGCAAAGGCAAAAGGAGGAGTCGGGGCAGCAGCGGCAGAAGCAAGTCTTTGTCCTTTCCTTCTACTGCCTTCAGCTATCTGCCCCAGTGCGGGGGTCACACTCTTACCCATAATCCCAGCGGTACTCAGACTCATAATCCCCAGCCTTGGATCATGAATTAATCACAAACTCTAGATGCGGCCCCATTGACTGTATGAGGTTTTTGGGGGACAACTGCACACAAGCCATTATATTCCTCCCTGCAAAGCCCAAATATTCATGCACATCCCTTTATGCAAAAGGCATTTTAGTCCCTCTTTACATGTTGTCCAGGTCGTAAAGTTTCAGTGTTGCTGAAAAGTCCCAGTCCCAAGTCCCCTCCAAGGTCTAAGGCAAAGTCTTAGCTGGGAGCTCCTGCACAAATAAAACCTTGAACATTTCTGACATTCATTGGCACAAGAAAACCATTACAATTCCAAAGCATACAAATGGGAATAGAAACCATTGGCACCAAAGCGAGTCCGAAATCAAGTAGGGCAAACATTTAGCTCTGTGGTTCTATGTGGAGCATCCGAAGCTATCTGTGATGAGTCCTTAGCTCCGAAGGCCTTACGTGGTTCTGCCCCTATGGTATTTCAGGGGGATCTATTGCCCATGGCTCCTCTGTTGGGCCTGCTTTGCTACCTTCTTGCAGCTTTTCTTAGATGATCAAAGCTCCTGACTTTTCCAAACGTTTGGATCCTCTACTGAACTTTAGGCCTCTCCCTTACAGCTGCACGCAGTGACCTCTCAGGGACACTGCCTGGCCTCCCAGGCCTTCTTCTGAAATCTAGGCGGAAGCCCTCTTAATCTTAGAACTCTTGCATTCTGTCATTGTCTGAAACCAATGCCACATGGATGATGCCAAAGTCTGCTGTCAGCTGGAGGAGAGGCCAGGTTTTCTTCTCTCTTGGCTGTAGGGGTCAAGTTCCTGAGTCACCGAGCACTCTGTTCCTCATTTCCAGGAACGAATTGTCCACAGCAGTGCCATTTTGGAACCTGGCGTGGCTGCTGTCCCCACTCGGAACATGATGCTCTGTGGCTTTCTTCTCAAAGCAAACTCTTTCACTTTTCAGTTTTGAGGCTGCAAAAGGTGGAGACTTGCTGTTTCTTATAATTCCTCTGGGCCATCTTTTCCATTCTCTTGTTCCTTCTCAGCAATGGAGATCCTCTCAGCTCTGTCTTTGTGGTTCACAGCTTTATTGGTGCTTCCTTTTTGGCCAAACTCAGAACATTTTAAATCATCTTACTGAACTCTTTGCTCTTGAGTCTCAACATAAATCTGACTAACCCCCCCCCCCCAACAATAGCTGTGATATTGCCTCAACATTTGACTGCCTTGAAATTTCTTCTGCCAGATTAATCAACCCACTGCACTTATTCTCATTCTCAGGCAAAATCTCTGGACACGAGCATAATGCAAACAAACTTTCTGCCAACCTATAACGCACATCATTTGGAGTCCAACAATCACTGCAGAAAATTCCTCAGCTTGGTCCTTACAGGAAAGATTTCTATCAGCCCTTTGGTTTCCTGAGCTCTGACTATAATCTCCTATACAGAGCATATGAAGAAACTGTTCCAGGGCCTCTCATGTGGGCGACATCTCTCAGTCCTTTCTATCCCTTCCCATAAGCCACTCCGAAAAGCTTGTAGTCCACATGGCCAGGTTTAGTCATGGCAATGACTCACTTCTCTGGTACCAAATTCTATCTTGGCTACTTTTCTCTTATTGCTGGAATAAAATATCTGACACCCAAAAGTAACGGAGGAAAGGTTTATTTAGCTCAACGTTTGTGCAGGTTTCAGTCCATACTCAGCTGGGTCCAAGGCAGAATCCTACATGACAGAGGGCAGCAATTCATGGCTGTGGAAAACATCAATGAGCAAAGGCCAAAGACAAGAGCAGCAGCAGAAGAGAGCCTCTCCCCGCTCCTTCTGTTGCCACAGGCCATCTGCCCCAGCATGGGTGCGGCAGCACTCACACCCATTATCCCAGCAGTGCTCAGACTCATAATCCCAGCCTTGGATTATGAATTAAGCGCACACTCTAAAGGCCATCCTAATAGTTGCACAAGCCTTTGGGGGGACACCTAGACACAAACCATAACAATGCTTAATTTTTTCCCCTCCTTTTAAATTCATTATAACTTTTTGACCAATTTTGCATGCCTGTATTTGGTAATTGAGATGACTCCTTTGGAGACCACGTCATACAATGCAATCGCCATTGTTGAATCCCTATTTTACTTAATAAAATTCTATATCATTTTTAATGTCTTTTTTGCTTACTATTTTTATTCTCTTTTAAAAATGACTGAAGTGTAGAAGTAAAAGGTGGAACCATGTTTAGAGATGGTACTTTTCCTAAGTATTTCTTTTTGTGTTGTGATCTTGGCTATCTTTGGGCTCTGGGTTTCTTGATTTGGAAAGAAACGTTAATTCAGAGAATTGCTCTTCTTTAGGGACAGACAAATCAAGTCTTCCTATTTCTCCTTCGAACTTGTGCTGCTGGAAGGCAGCTGAGCCAGAATAAGAAGGCGAGGAAAAGAAAGAAAAGAAATAAAGATGGGAAACCATCTTTTCTTGCACATGTGATTTTTTTTTTTGGTGGGGGAGAGACAGGACTGAAAATTATATGAAATTGACAGGAACTACTATATGCCAAGAAGGAGCTGGAGAAGACTCTGGAACTTGAGGTCAGCAGACCTAGAGCAGCTCTGCTTGTACAGTAGCTTTCCTGAGAGGCTCCTGGCTCTCCTGCCACCCAAGCTCTCTTGATAAACAGGCTCTGTGTAAACTCTGGGAAAGAAGGGGGTGTCTTCCTCCTCTTCCACTAAATAGCAACGGAGGATATTAAAGTATTCTTCCTGTTATGCTGTTTTGGATTAAAACAGAGTTTCCTTATTTATTTACAGTTATACTTGTATATGTGTCTATATATGTACATGTATAAGAATATGTGTGTGGATGTCAATGCGTATGTGCATATATGGCCCTGAGAAGTGAGCACCAGGCCTTCATTCTGAGCTTCATTGCCAGCCCCACATCTATCTATCTATCTATCTATCTATCTATCTATCTATCTATCTATCTCAATCATCTATCTATCACCTATCCATGATCATTATCTATCTATCTATCTATCTATCTATCTATCTATCTATCTATCTATCTATCTATCTATCCTCACCAGCTATTTACTATCTATCTGTCCACATCTACTTTTAAGGCCACATTTCTCTAAGTCACCAGGTTTCCCAGACTGGGATCAAATTTGCAATCTTTCTGTTTCAGCCTCTTGGAGCCCTGGGATTGTAGGCAGAGCCCATCGTACCTGGCTAAAGTTTTATTTTAATAGAAACAAAACAATAATGTTCTGCTTCCTCAGAGACATGACTGTTTGGGCATCAGAGGTGCCACCTAGGTGTCCACTGCAGCTGTGTGGACAAGGACAACGATCAGCCATCTCTGACCTAATTGAGCTCCATGTCAAGCGTGGCCAAAGCAGAACTCAGTCGGGGTTCAGTGGGTGCATTTGGAAATGCAAAACAGACACTTGGAAAGTGAGAGCTTGGACTCCTGGACAGAACAACTACTTAACCTTCTGGCATATTCATTTGTAGTGGAGTCAGATAATTGCTGTTGAGAGCTTTCTTATCATTTGAGTCCATTTAAGAATGGAAAATAGTAACAGTAGCAATCATCTAAAATTCATTAGAATACAAATGACAAGAAATACACTAAAAGTTCACGTAAGACACCAACCAGTGAGCAGGGTCATTAATTAGCACAGGCACCAAGCCCCTTGCATCAGCCGAGGCACAGAGAGTGGCTCGCCAGTGTCACTCACGTGACCAGTCGCGGAGCTGAAGTGGGGGCGAGGTTGGCCTCACAGTGGAGCCCACTATCCCTTCTCTGTGTCGGAGGAGAGGAGTGTCTCCCTCGTCTCCCTCTTACTCTCTGATCCCATTGTTTGCAATGAGGGCAGTCACTTGCCTCCCTCAGGCCTTGGGGGCACCCCGTGCAGTGTTGTCCTTCATCCACTTCCTGCAGGGTGCCTGCCGAGGCCCTGGAGAGCAACGTTCTGCGCTCCACTTTCTTAGGCTCCCGACTGTATTCTGAAGTTAAGAATATACCTAAACACTGGCCAGCTTTCCTTCTTTCTTTCTTTCTTTCTCTTCTTTTTTGACTTTCAGTAGATTTCATTTTTTAAATTTTTTAATTACTTTTAATAAGAAATAACAATATGACAGCTTCAAAGCATGTTAGTAGTACATTCATAATAGTTGATGCAATGCATATTATTGTCCTCATAGTAGTTAGAGAAAAAGAAGAGCTACAAGGATAGCTAATATTTTAGCCCCGGCCCTTCAAGGTCAGCGAGGACTCAGGTCAGAACAGAACCTGTGCTGTAACATCCTATAACTCAGTGGTTTCCCAAATTTTCTGTTCAAGGAGATTATAGGGCCACAGAGGAAAGGGATTGAAGGTATATAGTGTGCCTAAGGAGAGTCAACTAGAGAGAAAACATTCTCTCGGGCTTTCACAGACAGCCACTTGGTCAAGCAATGGCTGTGACTCATCCAGACGGCTGACACTGACAACAGTTCTACAAAGCACTGTACATGGTTTCAAAGTAAATCCTGAGGGGGTTTGACTGACCTTGGGAGATACAAAAGTTCTATGTTTTGTTATGCAGGTCTTGCTGTAACTTGTCCCTAACCACCCAGCAGAAAAGTTTAACTATGAGGCATAAAATATAAAGCTAGGTTAGTATGCTGAGCTGTAAAAGGCTTACATCAACAGCTTCTGACATTGCCAGTTTCACCAGTGACTCACTGCAATTGTGGAACGCTGGACTATGTATACAACTACTTTCTCTTAGTTTAAAGAGAAGAAAAAATTTTTGGCCAACTTTATTAACGAACATTATAGCAGGTACTTTCAGAGTGAGAGTATCTGAGAAGCAGAAGAAAAAGGAAAGAAAGGCTACTTTTTGAAATTCTGTTTCAGGTCTTTCTGTTCTTGTGGTACTGGAGGTGGAGTCCAAGCATTTACTCGTGTTTGGAGACAGTGTCTCGCTGAGTTGCCAAGCGTGCTCGTCAGGAAGGCGGCTCAGCCGAGCAAGTCCCGCGGCTCCAGATGCCCAGGAGGAAGGCAGGTGTCCAGCCCTGCCCGTGCCCTTCGTGCTCCTAGGCACAAGGTGCCACCGTCGGCAGGCACCAGCCGCCTTTCTAAGGAGCAGGGCTTCAGGCCTGTCAGGCGGGTCTATTTACGCAGGAGAGAAGCACCGGATGTTTCACCTTCCTGGGTGTAGAAGGAGGAAGAAGCTGGTGTTTACCGTTCAGCTACTGTAAACTTAGGTTACAGGTACTCCTGCTCTGTATCTTCCTAGGTCACAACTGAGTTCCCCTTGCAACGCCCCCTCATCTCTCGGCCCGTGGATGCTGCAAATGGCCTTAAGCATGCCCAGGGGTGGGGCTGGCACTGCATGTGGTGCCAGGGATCAAGCACTGACCCCTGCTCTTACCTAAGCAAGAGCTTAGTCCACTGAGCTATACTGCTGGCCCTTGCAAATTGTTTTAAACTAAAGGGAAATTCACGATCATGTTCTGTTTTGCTCACTCGAAGTTTGGACCATTAACTGCCCAGGAGGCCACAGAGAAGCCATTCAGCTCCGAGCAGGATCTGATCTGCAGACGCTGCCTCCCACCGATCTCTCTGGAGAAGCCGTGCAAGAAGGCGTTGCTGAGACCTGCACCTGGCCAGGTGGCAGCAGCACCAAAAGGGACCTCGCAAGAGTCCTTCGGGGATGTTTCCTTTCGTACAAGCTACCTCCGTAAGTCAGATACCTCCGCTACTTTTCACAGCATGGGTCAGAGCTGGAAGAGCCAGGACAGAGGCCTCTGCGCACCTTACCTGAGGCACCTCGGCGTTCCCCGCTGCCCTGCGCCATTCACCACCCCTTTGGCAACAAGACGTCCCTCCAGCCGCACCAGAGAGGGCGCACGCTCACGCGCACAGGCTTGGAGAGCGCCTGGGGGCCGTGCCGCCATATCCCGTCGTCGCTAACATGGTTCACTGGGTGGATATTGCTGCAAAACCATCTTCATGCAAGTTCTGATAGCGGCGATGCTGTCAGCACTGCATTTATATTAAAACAATGCACGAGTGAAAGAGAATAAATGTAATTAGTATCGGGAAGGGCAAGGACTGCTGAATGCAATGGTCAGCTTTATTAACTGCGTGCATTCTGCATCAGGAGATGATTCCTCCTGGTGTGAGTTAGTGTCACAGAATCATCGGCCGTAACTCTGCGAACATTTGGTCTGCGACAATTTAATGGATTTTTGCAAAATCCCCGCCTGTGGAGGAGCCTGCGCCTGTCAGCACACTCTCCTCAGTTGTCTTAATCTCCACTCAGTCCTGAGGCCTGCTGGCAGGGCTGGCAGATTCCAGCCTGCAGTGTCACTAGCTCGGAGTGACATTATTCTCGCTCTTCAGGCTCCGCCACGATGCTGCAGGTAGGAGACAAAGGCTTCCTGAGGTGGACGGCCATTGCCGGCTCCAGGGCTGAATGGTCCTCTCTGGCTCTACCCTTAGCCCTTGACCCGGGCACCTGTTAACCTCATGGCCAGGTCCACAGCTCATTAGCTGGTTGCTGTGGCTTGTGCCTAGGAATCCCCCGGAAAGCCTCCTGCAGCTGTAGGCGGGGCTTTCAGAGGAGGCTGGGCCTACACTGCCTGGTCACTAAACGATCACACTGATCAATTTGGCTCAGTTCTGAGTGCGCACTCTGGGAAGGCCGCCCTGGGTGTGAGTGCTGCCCGCCCCGAGGGCGTGTGGCCTGGGCAGGCTGTGCAGGACCGGGAGGGCTGCTGCTGTGGCCTGCTGCTTGCTGCTGGCCTCTTGTCCTGCTTCTTGCCTCCTGCCGTCCACGCTGCGAGCTATGCTGTCTCCTCTGCAATGCCCCTCTGCCCTGTGCCCACCACCCTGGGGCTGAAACATCTGCACACTGTGAGCTAGATAAACGCTTCCTCCTTTGCTGACAGGTGTTGAACATTTTGCTTCTCCAACAAGCGGCATGACCAGCACACCAGTGAGTTGATGTTTTAGGACTCCTGCCACAGAGCACAAAGGATTGCAGGCCCTGATATGTCAGGACTGCATTGCCCCAAAGCTCTGGAGCATGAAAGTCCTAGATCACGGTGTCCCTGGGCTGGGTTGGGTCCCTCCAGGCTCTGAGCAAGACGGTTCCAGCGCTCTGTGCTGGTTTCTGTGGTTGCTAAGCCCTTGCCGTTGTGCCTGGCTTCCTCTTCCCAGGGCCTCCGCGTGAGCATCTTACAACTCCCTTTCCTTAGGACACCGGTGCTATTACCTCCCACCTTGATGAACTCACCTAATTTCGTACATCTGTGCTGGGCTGCTTCCAAAAGTAGCCACATTCTGGGGCCATGGGGTGAAGAATCTGGGGGAATCTCTGCAGCCCGGAGCAGCTGTTCACAGTGAGACTGCAGATATTCAGGTGCTTGGTGATTTGAGAGGTGACACTGGGCTGCAGGGACTGAGGCCCTTAGCTGTGTTTGGATGCTACACTGAACACAGCCACATAGGAAACCTACCCAGGGAAAGAAACTGGCTGAGCCGAGTGCCTTATGTGGGGTGGACAATCAGACGTGAGAAGACCAAACCAAGTAAACAATAATAAATGCTGGTGGGGCTGCGGGGGAGAAGAGCCCCTCTCTGCTGTGGGGGGGGGAAGGTAAACCTGTGCCACCACCATAGAAGTCAGAGGGGCATTCTCAGAGAGCAAAACTAGAGATCTCGTTCGACCCTGTTGTTCCCTTTCCAGGTATCTCTGCCTGACATCATTTTGCCGTGATCCACGCTCACCTGTGTTGATAGCAGCACAAAGCACAACAGCTACAGCCTGGAAAGAGCCGAGACGTCCGTCAGCAGATGAACGGTTATGAAAAACACGGTATTTATGCACAACGGAGCACTACTCGGCCATAAAGAAGGATACACTGAGTCACTTGTAGGACAATCAGTGTGCTTTGTGAATGCAACACACAAGCTTAAACGTGACATAACTTCACCTATATGGGAAAGCGTGTAAATACTAAGAAATTTAAGATAAACAAGAGGAAACAGGGAGCCATTTACAAACAGGAAAGGGATCCAGTGATGGGTGGGGAAGGAGGGAAAGGGACTGAAAAGGATTGATGTGTTAAGTACACAAAACAGAAATCTATTAATCTGTCTCCAAATAGCCCCCGATTGGTTGATGTGAATTTCCTTTAAACACTGAAATTAAATTTTTCTCCAATGGAGGAGCTAGTTCTCCAGGTTGAGGAGTTCTTTGGCCTCTGATTTCTCATCCTCTTCTGCTTTTGAATCAACAGCATGGCGATCCTGCTTTGAAGACCCTCTCCCTGATGCGTTCGGTCCCCATGCTCAGTGGGTTCCCGACGCCAGCCTGTAGGGGGACCAGGTCGTGTGTGCCAAGTGATAGGCCCTGAACGCACACACACGCCTCAGCCCTGGGTTGCTGGGCCCACTTGGGGATGCGGCTACCTTTGTGCTGGTTCTAAGGAGGGAGGGTGTGTTCTGATGGACTTCAGCCAGCTCAACTGGGGTCCTGAAGAAAGGTAAGTTTAGACAGACAGAGAGAGAGAGAGAGAGAGAGAGAGAGAGAGAGAGAGAGAGAGAGAGAGAGAGAGAGAGAGAGAGAGAGAGAGAGAGGAGAAGCAAAGGTGGAGGCAGCTAGGGGTCATGGTTCTAAGACAAGGAAGCCCAAGGACATCAGGAACTACCAGAGTCCAGGAAGCAGTCAGGAAGCAGAGTGCTCATTGATACCATGAATACCCAGCCCAATGCAGAGTGGCCAGGCTGGACCACATAGGAAGACTCGACTGCCTCAGTTGTTACCTTGCTGCTCAGACAGAAATCCTAACGCCCTCAGGGTGATCCTCCTGCCTTCAGCCTCCCCAGCGCTGGACTACAGGTGCGCGCCATCACGCCCGGTCTCAGTGGCTGGCTCAGTGCACTCGGGGGCAGGGCTGGTGTGGCATGTGGTGCCGGGAACTGAACCATGTTCCCTGTGCTTGCCTGAGCAGGCATTCGGTCTGCTGCGATGTCTCACCAGCCCTAACACTTGCAGTTTAAAGGAGGAAAGGTTTATTGTTGCTCACAGTGCGTAGAGCTTTCAGTCCACAGTTGGCTGGCTCCAAGCCAGGGCTGCAGGACGGCATCGCAGAGGGGGCTGGAAAAGAAGAAACAGCCCATGGCAAGGCAGACAGGAAGTGTCGAAGGATCAAGGGGCAGGAGGGAGACCTCCTTCCTTCAACCAGGCTCCACCTCCAAGGGTATTTAACTTCAAACTCATCAGTGGACCAATCCATTGATGAGTATCACAACTCTACAATCTAATGACCTCCCCCAAGCCCTGCCGAGTAGCACTTGAGGCTTTGGGGATGCATCTCATTATACCACCTGGTACCAACCAAGGCAAAGGGAAGCTGAGAGATAGCGAAATCCAGAGAGTTCATTTCCCATCACTCGGGCCAGGGTGCAGAGATACTGGGCGCAGACACTTTTCCGACATCTTTCTGCCAATCCAGCACTTGAACTAAGGTGCTTCTTGTTGGTGGAGGCTGCGTGGACGTGAGCTCAGCACCTGCAGCGACAGATCTCTCTGGGCCCAACCACGTGGGCCTTTAGAACCAAGAAGGTCCTGGAGGAACGCTAAGAGGTGCTCAAGTCGGTGTCCATGTGGTCTGTCACATTTCCCAAAGGGGCCTCACAGTGGCTCATTGTCATAGCACTTTAGAGAGGACACAGTGGCCCCAGTGACCCACTGGGGTGAGGGCGCAGCTTAGATGAAATCACTTAGTGTACAGAACTCGAGAAGCGATGTATCGAATTTGCTATAGTCTTTGATCGTCGCTTGAGACACAAATGTATGATTAAATTCATAAATTAATGGGCAAGAGTGAGTGTTTGAATATTTCATTTACAGTAAAAGTAATTAAAAATTCCCATTAGAAATTTGTTAGATACATTTAATGGCTTCCTAAAATGTTTCCCCTGGAATGTTAGTAGACTCTCTGGGGAGGGTTATGCGAAGCTCACATTCAAATACAAGCAGCAAATGCTGGGTTAAATAAAATTACATTCATCTCTAAAACAGACTTTTCTAACTGTGTTGGAGTTAGAAACAAATGTAGAGGTTAGGACAGATTTTCCGTGTCCCCCACATAATTTCCCTGTTACTGATGTTCCAGTTAGCGCAGTAGACGTATCGCAATCGGTAAGCAATGACTTCCCCGTTGTCATTTGCTAACGCCACCATGGAGTCAGGCTTTCTTCATGTCTATGCAGGGTCTCCTTCTGACTGGGGCGCCCACACCTGTGTTGCCCCAGCTCCTGCGGCCCTCCTGGAGGCTGTCCTCCCTCAGCTGGTTCTTCTTCTTGGAGACCTCCGTAGTTTGCGGGGGCACTGGTCATGTAGTTGACAGGCTACCTCTTTGCTGGCACATGTATGCTGCTCTTCTCATGGCGACAGGGAGTTGTGGGTTTGGGCAGGAGCACACAACAGCCGTTGTGTCACGCACGATTTCCCTTCGCCTCATCGAGCGTGCGTTGTGCCTTGGGTTGGCACAGCCTAGCCCGGGCACTGCCTTTCGCCCCCTGCAGAGGCGGTGCAGTAGGACTTCTTCCTGGGAAGGATGCCTACCTGCTCCCTCCCCCGCTGCTCCACACTCCTCGGCAGAAAGTTGCCGTGCGTGGACTGCACTGGAGGAAGGACGAGTCGGGACCCCGTACCGAGGCTGGAGGTCTGCTTACAGTACTTACGATTTTTCTGCATCAGTTAAATCCTTTGTTTAACTATATGAATACCTCTGCTATGAAGTCTCTAATAGCAAATCAGCAGAAGGAAGGGACATCTTGAAATTGCTTTTGAAACTTCTAGGCAGGCATCCTATGCAATAGTGTTTCCCATGACCCACGTATCCCTCGTCACATCAAGAGAAATGCACCCACCCTGGCAAGGGGGCATCTTCTAGGGAAACAGTTTTACAACAAAAAAAGACATTGCAACATCACAGCCATGTGTTCTGTGTAAAATATAAACAGGCAGGTTACCGATGGAGGCATTTGCTGGGGTCAGAAGTAAGAGCTAGGGCGCAAGTTTCTGTGCACCAGACCACAGGCAGGGCTGGCTTTATTCTTTTCTTAGAAGATTCTAGAAAACCTCTGCCTATTCTTTTTTAAGAATAAATGAGGTGGGCTGGGAAAATAGCACAGCGCCTGCCTAGAGAGTGAGGTCCCGAGCTCAATTCCTGGTCCCAAACCAATACACACACACACACACACACACACACAGTGAGACTCAGAGAATTTCAGAAAACTACACAGAGCCACGCAGCCCATATCTGCCAGTGTTAGGGTATGATCGGAACTTCGTGGACAAGGTTTCACATCCTGCGTGCTGCCAGACAACCGCACACTGGCCATTAGGCATCACCACGAGCAGGCCCAGAGGTGGAGAGCGATGTCTCAGGGCCGTCCTCTTGACCCAAGGCCTCTTGCCTCTTCTTCCTCTTCAGTGTCTTCCGTCTAAATGTCACCTTTCAGCGGTTACAAGGCAGCTGCACCAGCTCCAGCTATCACAACCGCATTACTGACAGAAGAAGGAAGGCGTGCTAAAAGGGCTGTCCTTATGACTCCTGTCCTTTTATTTAAGAAGGGGCAGCCTCTGGAGGCCGCTCTACTTAAGTATCAGTGGCCGGAAGTAGGGCACAGAGCTGCGCCTCAGCTTGAGGGAGAGAGGAACGGTAGAAAGCTTGCTTTCCTGCTCCTACCCTAGGAAAAGTCAAAAGACCCGGGGCTGCGGATGGTCATGGAGCAGGTCAGCCAAAGTGGCGGTGAAGATCCCCAGAAAAGGAGCAACTCAGTCGAACGGGATTTCTAGCTTTGCTTTCTGGGAACCCCACACCGACTTCCATGGAAGTTGCCCAAGGGCACCCAGGGTGCGGGTCTCAGATAGACTATCGTGTCCAAGGAGAAAGAATTGGCGCATTCAGAGCTGCCGTGGTCCTGAGCCCAGCAGGTGCTGGGTCAGCAGGAGCGTCACCGTGAGGTTCACCCACGGAGGGCGAAGGCACGTGGCAGCTGGTCCCCGTGGTACCTCCGTGGAACCAGCTAAAGGTCCCCCTTTTCTCACCAGGGCATTGCGGTTTGGAGATGTCTTCTTTAGCCAAAAGTTTGGGCTGTGCAAGAGCCTAGAGGAGGTCCGAGGCTACGAAAGAGTCCCTGGCAGTGCCAGGGCTTGCGTCTGAGCGTGTTTCCTAGACTGTCAGTAAATCAAAGTCCCCAGGAGAAAAGTTGGAGCGGGTGTAATTTGAGCGCCAAACATCCAGCTCTCCTCGAAGGCTTCCTGGGCTCTCCTGCCAGCTACGCAGCCTTAACTGTTCCTAGGGTCTAGGAGGGAGCAGGCGACTGAAGAGCAGATGCAGCCTCAGAGCACCTAGGGGTCAGAGGAGATGCAGCTCCGGAGCAGCCGACAGCAAGCAAACCGCGGCGCCTTCCGCGTCCATCCGGGCTCCTCTGGTGCACAGCTGTGCCGTGCTTGGGAGAAGAAAGGAGTAAAGCCACTCTAGGGTAGCATTTCTGTGACGTGTAAGACATGCAATGTCCCCCTCAGGGACACGAGTCTGTGAGGTAGCTTGGAACGGGTGGTTGTTTCTCGACAAAGCTGTGTGCAGCTCTCCAGGGTGACAGAAGCACTACATATTGTCCTGTGTGGCGTTGTGCAGTACATTCACAGACCAGGGGGACAGTGACACCCTGGAGCAAGCTCTTGTGTGGCTACAGAAGGGTAAAAGGGCGTTGCCTGCTCAACACTCGTCTGGACCTGCCGCACTGCCCATCGCCACCAACTCGAGCCTCATGGGTCCTCTAAGCATCCGTGAGAAGAACATGGGGGCCTCTAGAGGGGAGACCTGCAAGGCCGCTGGAAAGACGCTGCAGGTGCCTGTCATGCACACAGGAACCCAGGAGGCACCAGGGACAGTGGTCAGAATGTTGCTCCTTCCTGTGTCGGGATGGCACACCGCAGGGAGCACCAGTTCCATCTGGCCCTTCCAGGCCCCATGCTAGGCCATCCTGCAAGATGCCTCTGTGCATCTGCAGCCCACAGCTGAGGGCCGGGCGCAGCCGCATCTTGCCCACTCGTGGGAAATGGGCACTGGGGATCAGGAGGAGAATGGAGTGAAGATTGGACCGGACCAGGCGGCTCCAGGGCCCATCCGCTTGTCCCTTTCCTCTGCCATCCTCTCCCATGGAGGGGTGCAAGCTAGAAGCTTCTAGATTCTTGTTCATTTTGACAATAAATATGCCAAGTATCTTTTATATGCTAGAGTATTAGCAAGGAGCGTGTGTTCTAATATGAAGGATGCATGGACAACAAGAAAAGACATAGGGCTGGGGAGATGGCTTGGGAGTCTGTGTGCCTTTCTGGCAAGCACAAGAACCTGGGTTCGATTCTCGGTACTGCATACCATGCTGGCCCCTGAAACAGGGCATGGTGGTGCCCGTCTACAACCCCAGTGTGGGGGAGGCTGAGACCACAGGATCACTACGAGTGCAAGAGTGTAGCAAGACCCTGCACCAAATAAGCAAGGAAACAAAGAAATTTTTTTTTTTTAAAAGAAAGAAAATGTAAAAACATAGAGTAATCAACAGGGTACTGAAGAACTCTGGCTTCATTTCAATAGTAAATCAGGGCAGGGCCCTATGTGGAATTAAGGCAGAAAATAGACCACTTCCAGGCCCTGCTCCCCCTCCACCACCCCAGGTTCCCCTGTCCTTGCTTTTTTGTAATCACGGTGGAGTGTTTCACCCCAAGCCCCTTCCTATAGGTAGTGTTTTGTTCTATGTTGTAACCCAAGATTAGCAACACGCATGTGGCCCAAGCTCCCTTGGACATTTGCTAACACTCTGCTTCTGTCAAATTCCGTTCCTCTGTCTCCTGGTCCACTCCAGCTGAAACAAAGATCTAAATCCCTTGCTTCCCTGCAGCTCGGGGCTCAGAATTTGGAGTGCCGACCTTCTCTGGGCCCATGAGCCTAATAAGGCCAGGTCTGCTCTGCTTCTCCAGGTTGTTGCTTGTGTTTCCTGTGCCAGGGATGAATCTGACTGCCGTAACAGAAGTAGCATTCGATTCCAAGTCCAAGAGCTGAGAAAGACCCAGGTGGCAAGGTCTTGGGGGGGGGTCTTGGTGCAGGTAGAAACACACCTGGAGAGCGTAGTACACTGATACGCTGGAGCCTATGGAATGTGAGGAAAGAGACAGAGTGACGTCAGAGAGGTCAGAGGTCAAGGAGGATGGCAGGTGCCTGGCCACAGCATTCGCCAGGACCCTGGGGTGGGTCCTGTTCATGTGGCTTCCAACCCCAGGAAGTGCTCCTGAGAGATGGTGTCTTCGTGGCTGCTTGAGAACATTAGAAGTGCCAGCTCTAAAGGGCCGTCCAGATAGCTCTGCAGATTAAAGTGCCTGCTTAAGCAGGGGCTGTGGTCTGATCCCCACTGTGCCGTGGCTGTGCCGTCCCGTTCCCGAGGTGTGCTGAGATGTTGATTGAGACTGGGAGTGGTGGGTGCATGCCTGTAATCTCAGCGCTTGGGAGGCTGAAAACAGAAGGATCACTAGGGGTCTGATCTGTGTAGTGAGAGCCTGTAGGCCCTGTAGACCCTGTACTAAATTAAAAAAAAAAAAAAATCCTGGCTCTGCTTACAGGCAGGTGCAATTAATGCTGCTGAGTTTCTTTCTTCCCTAAAGCTGTCGCCCTTTAGACTCTCATCAGGAAACCCCTTTATACTCCATCTGTTTGGATTCTAATAGGGAAGACATGTCACTCCTCTGGCCTCCTGTTGGGTGACTGTGGAATAGGATAGGGAGGAGCAGCACCAGAAAGGGAGCTGTGAGTGACCGCGTGCAATCCTGGAGGCCAGCCCTCCACCACCTGCACGGTCCATCCAGGGTGTGCTCCCTGGTCCGTGGGCAGATTCCAAAGCCAGTCAGTGAGCCCTGTGGCTAAAGGGTAGCAGTAGAGGAACCCCTCTGTGAGGACCACGTGACTTCAGCGGCACAGAGTGTGTAGAAAAGCACTTGCTGCCCCCTTCTCGGGAGCTGCTGCTCAGGGCTGGCGTAGCAGTGTGTGCAGCTTCACCTTGTGTAGCTCGACGCCCCGGCGGTCAGTCGTGGGCAACTCCATGTCTGGCACGTAGGAGGGGCCAGACGCTAGGACCAGGACACCTTCCTAATGCTATTGCAGTGGTGACTGTGTCTAATTACGTGGTTATCAAAGGAACTCTTGGACCCCTGTGAGATCAGTTTCAAGTTGCCAAGTGCATCTGTGGCCCGCAGGCAAAATGTAGGTGCTTTGCCCCGAGAGACTCTATCAGCACCAAGAAACCCGATTGTCTCTTGGCTCAAGCTATTTCGGGTCGGCCCAGTGGAATGTGACATTTCCGCAGCTTGGGATCCGCTCTGCAATTTCACGAAGTGCGTATTAGCAGCTATTACCGGTATCAATGTTGGGAAATTGGCTCCGTGGGGATTTAAGAAAATTTCTACGAAGCAGCCAGGAGATAAGTAGTACGTAAAGAGGGATCAGCCTCGGGGCCTGGTCAGAGGCGAGGAAATAATGAGCATCTTTTCACTTCTCCCGTGGTTATCTCAGCCCAGGCAGTCATGCAGGCTCCTGAGATTGGAGAAGAGTCATAACGGGACGGCTTTCACACAGCAAATGTGCAGGGTCCTGGTGGATAAAAAGATGCCCAGGGTGCACGATTTAAGGAGGTGCCGTGTCTCCGGCTCGCTCACGCTCGGGAGCAGTGCCTGGGTGCGTGGCCATCTGGCCGTGATCAGGCATCTGTGAGTAAAGTCCTTCCTACCAGGTCCTAGCGACTTGGGAGTTGCCAGCCTCCGTGGAGGGAAAAACAAGTGAAGGGTCACACCTGAGCCACTTGGGATCCAGGGGAGGAAGTGGCAGAAATGTCAGACGACCACGGGCAGAAGTAGGTTCCCTGTGCCAGCTGTTGTGCTTGCTACACAAGAGGATGACCTCTGATAATATTGTACGAAGCCGCTGATTTCCTGCAGCTCTTAGGCCTGCACATGTGATGAAGTGTTTTTCTGCATGATCACGGAATCCTCATGAGCACGAGATCACGGGATCCCGCCTCAGGGAGGCGGGATCCCTTGCCCAGGGCAAAGCGGCTGAGCTGCGGCACCGGCACTCAGGATCTGAGCTCAGCCTTCTTTCCCGAGCTCTTCATTTCCACGCATTATCAGTCCACGCCTGCATCGACAGCAGCGCTCTGAAGCGGATGCCTTTGCCCATGCTGCACCAGCTGCAGCCCTGTCGAGATAGATGCACTAGACAGACCTGGAGCCGCAGGACTGGGACACGGAGAGGAGTCTGAAGGGCGAGGATGAAAGCCAGAGCAGCACAGATGGACCCACACTGCACGATCTTATCTCCTCCCCGCCACCTTTTCAGAGCTCCTGGGGACCAGGCCTGTGTCCCCTCCAGGTCTCCGTCCCCTTGGGGCCTCCTCCCTTCACCCATCTGGTTCTGGGCCTACCACACCTGCTCTTGTCTTGGATGCCGGGTCCCTAATGGTCACACTGCTCCGGGTCCCTCGAGACCTTCCTGTGCCCAACCCATGTCCCACATTCAGGCCTCCGGCAGATGCTGACCCCCAAGGAGCAACCTCTTTAGGCCCTCGTGAGCTTGCCAGGGGCATCTCGAAGGCCTTGCGTCAGCCACGCTCACTGTGTGGTTCAGACTGTCTCAGTACTGACACACCCCATGCCCACAACTGAGGAAGGAAGGGTTTACTGAGCTCACAGTTGTGGAGATATCAGTCCATAGTCATCTGGCTTCAAGGCAGAGTGGCTTGGCACAGGGGTAACACTTCGCAGTAGCAGAAGACAGCAGGAATGGCCAGCGCACGGAGGGACAGGAGCAAGCCTGTTTTTCCTTCCTCATGTTGTAAACGGGCTGCCTGCGGGTGGCCAGGGAGTCAGCACTCAGGGACCCTGCGCACTGCTGAGCCGCTTAAACTGCTTCGCTCGGTCACTGGAACTCCAGCACTTCTCAAGCTGACAGAATGAACAGCGTCCTGGAGCCGTGAGGGCCCGTTGCACCCCAGGATGTCGGGCCGCTGAGCGAGTCACGCTCCTAGAGTCCTCAAGTGGACATCAAGCACCAGCACCAGCAGTAACCAGCTCTGGCCCTGCTTGGCTTTCCTTGCTGCTATTACTCATCTGGGATCACAGCGAGCTGATTGCTGTGTTACTGACTCAATGAACAAAGAGCTTTTCACTGTGACAGCGCTGCACCTCATTCCGTGCCTTCTGAGGGCTGTCCTCCCTAGGAGATGTCTCATGTTAGTCATGAATGCCTCTGCCTGCAAAGGACAAAACACTTCAGGGACAGTGGCTCAGACCAACAGGCCTGCGTGTTTCTCATGACAAAGGAAAGCTGGATGTGAGTGGCCCTCGCGCTTGTGTTTTTACCTGGGTGTTGAAGTGGCCGCCACCATTCCAGTCACCCCACTCCCATGTCAGAGGGTTGGGGAGTAAAACGGAAAACAACTCTTCTGCATCGTATAAAATTCAAAAGCTTCTGCAAAAGCTGTACCATGCATTTCCCCTCAGCAGCCTCTGCTTATATCCCAGGGGCAGCCCTGTGGGCTACGAATCGACCATTGGCCTTTGCAGCCTCTGGTCTTTACGTTACAGTCAAGGAGTGGAGAAAATAATTCCTCGTGGACTCCTGGCAGAAAGCTTTTTTGTTTTGGAACTTAATATAATTGCTCAATTCTACAACAGAATACCAGAGAGACTTAACTTGGCCTGAAGAAGCCCTGAGACTTCTTTCTGGTTCTTGCATAATCCCCTTGTGTGGCACTGACAAGCCTCGCTAGCTGGTTGCAAGCTGTCCTTCTTCTAGAGAGACAAGTACAAGGCCTACGATAACTTCCGGTGTGAGGCTTAGAATAACTTCCGGTGTGAGGCCTGGAATAACTTCCGGTGTGCTGGTAAGGAGCCCCTGGGGGCAGAGGAAGCCCAGCTGTTAGAGGCTGTGTGGAAATTAGCACAGGCTTCTGAGAAGTTGCCTCAGAGCCCAGAGCGTAGCTGAGACAGTGAGGGGCTGAGTGCGCTCAGCTCTCTTGTCCAGGAAACCAGGTGGGCCTCCCAGGGTGTGAAACCCTCTTCTCCCTAAAAAGCAGCGGAGTAAAGTCAGCAGAAGTCGGGACCATGGAGAAGAGGTGGGGCTGCAGAAGAAAGTCCTGGGTGAGGATCTGCCATCTCGCAATAGGCCACCCCTTCCCTTCTTCATTACTAGAGTGTTCCTCGGAGTGCCGGGTCTTTGCCTCCTCAAAGCTGCCAGTGCAGGGATGTCCCGCCTCCCCCATGCTGGTGCAACCATCAATATCTTGTCCTAGAACCGACAGGTCTTCAGCACGGGGACATGATCTGGGGGAAAACATGGGTGGAATGTGAACAGACATTTGTCAAAAGTTTATACATAACTAATAAATCTCTAGTCCTCACTCATGAAGAAAAATTAAAAATAATAGTGTGGAGCCACCGTGGACGGGGGAATGCGGCTAGCCTGCTCTGCAGGTGCAAAGCGGAGGTCCAGAGAGAAGCAGTTCTGCTGTTGGGAAGCCTGGGCTCACGGAGAAGCTTGTGCTGAGCTGGGCAGGGGTCTCCTGTGCTCTGCTAGTGCTGGGTGTCCACGCCTGGGGGTCCGGAAATAGCCCAAGAAGGAAGCCGGTGCACAGCTGCTTTCTCTGTGCCCCACCCCCAGCCCTGTTCTGGCCGGGAGCTCATTTAATGCTCCCGTGCCTAGTGCGAGCCTCAGTTCCCATGACTCACATGCTCCCACGGGAGCTGTGACTCCCCCTGCTCCGAGATTACAGAGCCTACCAAACACTTGCTGAGCTCGGCCTGGCAGCGAAGAGCTCAGACGCTGTCGATGCAAAGCCTGGCCCGGAAATACTTTCACTCTGCATCCCTGGGTCCTTCTGTTACAAATCTGCTTTAGTGATTTTGTCCCTAAGATGAGGATACCTTGTCCCCTCTTCACTGGTTGCGTTGAAAGCATGAGGTCATTTTGGGAAGGCCCCCATGTTCAGGGCAGCCAAAAAGCCCTTCCTGGGATCTGGGCCTCGGTCTCGGCCTGGTGTCCTGAGCTTCAGCCAGCTCCTGGGCCCTGCACACACTCATTTCTTCAGGAGAAGAACCTCTCTCCCCATCGTCTTCAGAATTGCCCCCGTCCCCCATCTTCCGTGTCAGATCACACGCTCAGTGGGTGCCCCTTTCTAATGACCTGTTGGTCCTCTTGACTCTGAGCCCATTTCCCTGTCCCACATGGCGGCTTCTTACTTAATGCCTGGTGCATCCTCCAAGTCCACAGCGCAGGGCTAGGGGGCCCCTCGATGAGGATCTCGTCGTATCAGTGCCTGGACCCAAGCTCCTGAGATGCCTACCCTTTCTTTAAGATAAGCCCCAGCCTTCTAGTGAGTCTGCATGACCTTGTGCCCAGGTCTCCAGTTCCACTCATCTAAGGCCTCTCCTCCTGCTAAATTCCCAAGTCCGCTTTCCTGGCGTAGCTAGGCTCCGAGCCTGGGCACATGCCCTGCGTCTGAGCTCAGCCGCCCACCTCTCCAGTCTCACCTGGAAGGTGACCTGAGGAGCTGCGTGTGTGGCACAGCGGTACAGGCAGGGCTTAGCATCCCCGGCACTCACACAGAAAGCAAATAAGCATGGGAAGCTATGCCCAGCGGGGGAGCGCGTTAGCCTGCGTAGAACACACACAGGCAGCGCCACCAGCCAGCTTCTTACCTAATGGTAAAATGACACAAGCTATCTTTCTGGATCTGGAAATGAAACGTAAATGTCCAATATCACTGCTTCTGTTACACGCTGTATTGAGTTCTGGCCAATTTAATTTGGAAACAAAATATTTGAGGAGGAGAAAAACAAGGCTGTCTTTGTTTGCAGAGGGCATGACCATGGATGCGCAAAATATAACCGAGGGATTTTTTTTAAAAAATCCATTGGTAAATTTGATAAGACACATTAGATACAAAATCAATATAAAAATCAATTGCATTTTTTTGTATCTCAGTCATAGACACTTAGAAAATTAATGTGACCAGTTATAATAGGTTGAAAGAATAAAATACTGAGGACTGGATTTAATGAAAGATATTCATAACTTCTCCATGGTAAACTATAAGGCATCATTTAGATAAATCGAAGAAATATGGATAACTGGGTAGACTGCTGTTTTCGGATTGGAATCTGCGGCGAGCAAATATGTTAACATGGATTGACCGTGGCTCCCATCAAAACTCAGAAGATATTTAAATTGATCCTAAAGTCTGTGTGAAAAGAACAAATATTAGGAAGCGATGAGAGGAGAACGTGGAGCAATTGCTCTATCGCATCTAATAAAGTGCTGCTGCTTCTGTACGTGAGGATCAAGGCTGCAGGCGTAGAGGTGGGGGGGCCCCGGCGGCAGCCTGGAGACCGGGGTGCACGGTGCGGCCGCCTCCTTTGCGCCAGGGCACCCTGCAGCGAGGTGAGGCAGGGTGCTGCCTTCAGGGAACGCTGCGCAGCAAGGAAGAATAGATCTCACGCCGTGCATGAACGTCAGCTCCGTGCAGCATTGATATGCAAAAGGCGTGACACGGAACTCGCGGAAAAAAGTTGGCTAAGCAAGATTTCCTATGCAGAGCGCCCGCTCCAGGAAACACAGTCAGACCTTGATAAATTAGGCTTTGTTAAAAGCAGGAGCTTCTATTCATCAAAATATCACAGTGAGAATGTGGGGAGGCAAAGTACAGACGGGAATGAAACATTTCCTCATTCAAAATCCACCGAAGGCTCCACCCAGGCCCCAAACACTCCACAAGGCTGTGACCAAAGTGCATGCAAAGCTGGCAGGGGAATGGGTACATTCTTGAAAAGATTTTTAAGCGCTGCTTTGTGGGTGGGTAAGGTCCGGTGAAACAACAGACCCTTTTGAGCTCCTTCGTCATTGAGGTGCAATTTACAATCGTAGCCATGTGACTCATGAAGTCACGCAAATGAGTAGACATGGGCAAACCCGACACGTGTGCCGGGAGAAAGTGGGCTTTCGCATGCTGCTGGGAGAGCGGACGCTGGTCTGAGCACTATGGCGCACCTTGGCACTCCCTGGCACTGTTGTCCGAAGTGCAGTAGGGTGAGCCCTTGTCACCCGGCAACTTTACCTACGTAGGAAAACACATACACACGGAAATTTCTAGAGACTGGGGGCGTAGCTCAGGGTGGCAGAGCATACACGTCTATGGCAATGCCCTGGGTTCAATCTTGAGCACAGAAAGGAAGGGGAAAGAGAAGGCAGGGAGGAAGCAGGGGAGAGAAAATGCAAAGTGACGGACAAAGTTCAGCAGGAACACTGACGCTGACATAACCCGCGCGGAGCGGCGGAGTGCCTTTTGTCCCATTCACACCGAACGCATGGGATGAGACGAAGTCACCAGTACTTCATATGACAGAAAGGTGGGCCTGTGAGGCAGAACAAGAGGAGCAGTGGGGCAGCAGCAGTGTTAGGGTTGATGTCGAGCTGTTGCCTCCAAAGCCTCATGCAAACGTGGGGTGGGGACTTCTAGCATTGGGTCCACTGGGATTATGTGTTTTAGTACTGGTGGACTTATAGGTCTGAGTACTGCTGGGATTCTGGGTGTGGCCTGAGGCGGATAGGCTGAGGCAGAGCCTGAATGTAATATAAAGAGAGACAGAGAGACAGACTCACGCTGTGGTTCTCTGCCGCCCTGGTTGGTCGGTTGCCTCTCTCACCATTTTGTCACTGTTCCGCTGCCATGAACTGGATGCTCTCTGCCATGTGCCCCTCTGCCTTGGCTCCAGCCAAGTATGGACTGAAGCCTCCAGTAACTGTGACCTAAATAAACCTTTCCTTCCTTCATTTTGGGTGTTCCGTATTTGTCCCAGCATGAGTAAAAAGTAACTAAGGCAAGCAGTGACGCTGAAATGTCACCAGCGTGCCGCTCAGAGCGGGCAGCACTGCCAGCCGTGCGTGTCAGGCCGTGGGTGCCTGGGCCAGTGCACCTGGGTCCTGACAGGAGGAGCTCTGCAGACCCCGAGTTCTTTCTATTCCTGGCCGGGCGGAGGCTGTGGGTGCCTGTCACCTTGTAATTATCCGTCAAGCAGTGCACTTCCGGTCTGCGTTCCTTTCCATCACGCCCTTGATGGCGTTCAGTTTTTTAAAGAAGTTTCCAAAATTGTGTGCAGGTGTCCACGGCCTCCTTTGCACAGTGGAAAATAACGGGTCAAGTTGTGTTGTTTTATTCATGCTCTGTATCTTGTGACCCTAAATACAGAGAGATTTGCAGCAGGTACCGGGGATATCATTACCATGAGTATTATTTTCTGAGAATGTACTCCCGGTGGAAGAAGTCTCAAATCAAATCTGGTATGTCAAAAGCCACATTCTTTCTTGAGCTCGAGCTCGAGTGGCAGCCATTCTCTTGTCTATTATGTGCACGACGCAGCTCCAGGCCCCATTCCACTGGGCGGAGGAGGAGTCGGAAAGCCGCAGAGGTTTTGCTGCAAGCAGCGAGCAACTGTAATTACGCTGATTTCTCCTTTAGCTCATTTTCCCTGATGTGATTCAGATCCACAGGGAGGAGGCCGCTGAAACCCGGCAGTATTGGCGCATGTTCCATTCTGCCGTTGACCCCCAGGAAGGCACAGAGGCGGGGTTGAAATGGTGAGCTGAGCGTCCTCTCCAGGGCCAAGGGTGTCTCGTTTCTTTGGGACACCTGTGCATGTCATCTCGATAACATCACGAGAAGGACAGAGGCTGCAAAGCGGAGCTAGTGCCTTGTTTCATTGACTCAGCTTCCATAAATGTATTCTGTTACCTGGGAGCAAACCCAACAGGCGTCTTCCTTTTTTTTTTTTTTGGTAGAAAAACATTAGCTCGCATTTATTATGGGATGTGGGGGGGTTCTATCACTGAGAAAGCTGAGCAGCATTAGAATACAATATTTATCTAATTGCCTGCAATTCTCCCTGGGAGAAGGAACTTTTCCATTAGCCGGGGAAGCGCATGCATATCAGATTCTCTCGGAGACACTCTCGCGCAGCTGCGGGAATCAGCTTCTAAGGGCGTGCAGCTCAGTGAAAAGCAAACATGATCTATGCAAATAATTTCCCATTATAAATATAGATTATTTTTCCTCTTTCCATAAACTATGGCAATCACAATAAAAATGATGAACGACGGTGGAAGAAGAGGTGGCGACGGGGAAGCGGGGGGGGGGGCGTTTATGTTTGGCTTCATCGAATTATGCACCTTTTATCTTCTAAGCTAATGGAATTGTGCTTATAAGCTTTGCATATTCTAATTTATTTCCCCAGACTGCAGATAGTTTTCTGTGTGCTAGAACAGCATCCGATGGTAGAATCACGCCACTTGCTTCCATCTTCTGAGGGGCTGGTGCAGATGGGATCACAGGGCTGGAATAAAGCAAATCCTCCCAAGCCTCGTGCTGCAAACCCGGACCCTCGATGACCGCCTTGCAGCACACGCTCCTGCCGAGCTACCATCGGGCCACCCTGCCTGTCTCTCGTTGTGCAGAATGGACAGTGGAGCCTCAGTGTAACTCAGGGCTCCCCGCCTTCAAGGCGTCTCCTTGAGCTTCAGGAAAACCTCAGTGCTCATGGGAGTCATGCTGGGCTAACAGAGCCCTGAAGACCAGCCCTAAAGCGGGCGCTGGAATAGAGGAAGGCGGCCTGGTGGCCAGGGGTCACGTAGGTGTGGTCCACATTATGTCTTAAAATAATCTGCCCTGCACCCCATCTCTGGGAGATACCGGACAAAGTCCCTGGCCAAGGGAAGCAGTACAGCAAAGGCAGAGGGATGCGTGCGGGGTCACGGGACGCCTAGCATGTGACAGTTTCCAGAGGATTCCAAGGGAGGCCCAGGCTACCTGTACCCAGGCACAGGAGACCAGGCAGGTGGGGCAGGAGGCTCTCACTAGGACAAGGCGCAGACCAGACACGACTGCCTCTTCCTCTGTAACAAACACCGGTGTGACGCCCCGACGCCCCATGGCTACTGCCGAGCACGGATGTGTTGTGTATAACAGTTGATCCTGCCCCTCCTTCCAAGATGTCAGTAGCAAACTCTTGTCCAAAGGCAGAACAACAGCAAATTATGCTTCAACAGCCCGGCTTAGCTAACGAGCAACACCATTTTAAAATGATTTTGTGGTGATGAAGGCGATGGAGCTGAGACTCAAATTCAGTGTCTTCTTCAGTCAAAGAGTTGCCACTGTTTGAATGTTGGCATTTGTGTAAAGCGCGGTGCCAGGGAGGGCGTGCGCAGGGGCTGAGGGCCTCTGCCTGCATTATTAAAAGCTGTGGCAGAAACATGTATTATCCCATTTCAAAAGGCGCTCAGAAAACGTCTGTCCCGGAGCTTCAGATGATCTAAAACTGACCTCCTAGAGCTGGTCCCACTTTTGTGTTCTCAGCCACCGGTGAAATCATTGCTCTGGATTGGCAGGCAAACGGCTTTGAAGATGCGGCGAGGCCCATGGCTATTCTGGGGTGCGCGCCCGGCGCTACCTTACCTTTCCTTTGTGATACCAGGACTGAGAAGAGCCCCGCGCCTGCCGCCTGCGCTCCAGCCGCCCCCAGCCCGCCCCAGCCATGAGACCTCCTCCTCAGGACCTTGTACCTGCCAGGCAAGAGCTCATACCGCTGAGCTATAATCCCGGCCCGCCGCGATGCTGCATTTCACTTCCTCAGTGCAGTTCCTGCTGTGCTTCTCGCGGCCTTGTACACATGGCCTGTGCTTCCACGGGTGTATCGAGACCCGAGTCTGTCACTACAGAGCCCCGCGTTGGTCGTTACAGCAGCGCAGAGTGGCCCACGGCCCTCAGAGCCCTCTGTGTGCTGCCTGTGGGCCCCGCCCTCCCTGTAACCCTGGCCACCGCTGGTCTGCCACAGGCACCTTTATAAAATCTTCCTATACTTGTATAAATCCTTCCCACACTCTTTTAAGCCTTTCTCACATTTTTAAAAACATTTCTAATGTCCTTGACCATTTTCTAAACTAGGAAACCTATGTAATTTTAACAATATATGTATACTACGTGGTACTGCAAAACCCTGCGACCTCAGAGGAAAGGGATGAATGAACTGTAGTGCATCTAAGGAGAGTCACCCAGAGAAAAACATTCTCTCAGGCTTTCACAGAAAGCAAAATGGCCAATCAATGACCGTGACTCGTCCCAAAGGCTGACACTAACAACAGTTCTACAAAGTGCTGCCTATGGTCCCAAACTTAATCCTGAGGGGATTTGACCCTGGAAGATACAAAAAAAAAAAAA
>PVJA010010690.1:0-56679 GCA_004027025.1 Myocastor coypus
AGGCTTCTAGAAGCCTGAGCTGCTGCCCCTCCTTTTTCTCTTTGCTGTTTTCCACTGCCTTGAATGGTTGCCTTCTGCCGTGTGCCTCTCTTCCTTGGAGCCCGCCATGTCTAGACTGAAACCTCCACTAACTGTGAGCTAAATAAACTTTTCCTTCCTTAATTGTGAACGTTGGGTATTTTGTCCCAGTAATAACAGAAATGAGAATAGATGTAACCTGTCAATGGTTACATTTTGAAAAGACCAAACTACCTTGAGTAAACTTCTAATATAGGGGAGCTACAGAAGAAAAGTAGAGTAGTGAAAAAATCTCTAAAATATGTATAAGAATAAGATTTCTCTAAGTATTTTTGCCTGAGTCAGTTTTTTTTTTTTTTGCAGGACTGGGGTTTGAACGCATGTCCTTGCACTTGCCAGGCAGGCACTTGTGCCACAGAGCTATCTCCCCAGCCCCTTCTCTAAGTATTTTTAAAAAATAAAGAAATGTCATAGTTGTATACCAATAATAGGTAGCTATTTTTGAAAATTAGTAAACTTTTCGATCAGAAGGGCCAGGGACATTAATTCTAAACCATGTTTGTGATTAAGTGGCTCTCAGTAAGCCAAAGTCACTGAGTTAAAGACTTGGTTTCAATCCAGTTTTTTTCTCTATCTCAGGCCAACAATGAGGAAGGAAAAAGAGAATTTACCCAGGGAAATCTCCCTGGGTAGTTGGGTAGAACATGGTTGGCTTGACAATGCGAAATAAACCTAGAGTATTGACATGAGACCTTTGAAACTTGGAATTGTCCGATAGATGGAGACAGAGGTATCTGTATCCAGCTTGTCATATCACACATTTCCTTGTAAATAAGCATCCAATAAGATATTATCTTTCTACACTCCCAGTTTATAAACTTTCCACTTTGGATAGTCACCAGGAAAGCAACTGTCTTGTGGTAATAGAACTTTGCTGCCTCTATTTAGGTAAGAGTTGCAGCCAAAAATACTGGGATCCTACTATGGCAGCTGCCACTGTGGATATGCAGTCTTGTCTTCATTTTAAGGTAGCTGATACAAGAACATAGAGTCTCACCATCCAGCTAGTGGTCAAAAGCATTATGCTGGGTTTGGTTTGAGCCAGTTTAGAAAGGCACCTAAACTGGGTCTAGGACTGCCAACCCCTTAAACAACACACACTGGTGGCATCATTTTCTTTCTTTTTTAAATTACATTTAATAAGAAATTACAACGTGAGAGTTTCAAAACACGTTAGTAATACATTCCCAATAATTGATATATTGCATATTGTTGTCCTCATTGTATCTATACAGAGCCCAGGGTGTAGACATGATAAGTTTCCTAATGGTTATTAGTACAATATATTTCTTCTCTTTGATCTAAGAGAAGATAGTTGTATACATAGTCAAATATTCCATAATTGTAACGGGTTACTGGCAAAACTGGCAATGTTGGAAGCTGTTGATTAGAGCCTTTTACAGCTCAGCATACTAAACTACCATTACATTTTATGTATCATGTTTAAACTTTTCTGCTGGGTGGTTAAGGGCAAGTTAAAGCAAGATCTGTATAACAAAACATGTAGTTTTTGTATCTCCTAAGGTCAGCCAAATCCCTTCAGGATTTACTTTGGAACCACGTACAGTGCTCTGTAGACCTGTTGTCGCTGTCAGCAGTCTGGATGAGTCAAAGTCATTGCTTGACCAGTTTGCTCTCTGTGAAAGCCGGAGAGAATGTTTTCTCTCTAGGTAACTCTCCTTAGGTACATTATATACCTTCAATCCCTGTCCTCTGTGGTCCCTTAATCTCCTTGAAAAGAAAATTTGGGAAACCACTGACTTATAGGATGTATCAGCACAGGTTCTGTTCTGTCCTGAGTCCTCACTAACCTTGAAGGGCTAGCGCCAAAATATTGGCTATCCTTCTAGAACTTCTTTTTCTCCAATTTTTTTTTTTCAGGACCGGGGTTTGAACTCATGACCTTATACTTGCCAGACAGGCACTTGTGCCATAGAGCTATCTCCCCAGCCCTTTTTTCTCTAATTTTTGATCTGTAAACTTATATTCTTAACCTTCCAGAAGAAAAGGTTAGTGACACTATTACTCTAAAACATTAGTGCCTGAGCTTAATATCATTGTCTTTCTGAATATCTAACATCTTAAACTTAACTTGGAATTGGTATTTTCCATCAATCATTGATATTCTAATAAATCCCTGTACAATGTGATAAAAGAAGTTACACACTTGTACACAGAAATTTAGAAATATAAACATGTACCAAATTTTAGCCGGTTCATCCTTCAGCATTTTTCCTATTCTCTTATTCTCACTTAATACCCTTTTTTGTTTTCTTGTAGACCAACCATTTACTTGAGAGAGACTATGACAGTAACTGAAATTACATTGGAAGTACCTCCCATTTTAAAGGCCAGAATGATAGGCATTCCAAGCATAGTTTTAGCGTTACATATTACTATTATTAGTGTCAAAAATCATTTTCTTATAACCCAGTAGTTTATTAAACAATACCCTGCACATATTCCTAAGAGGGAAGTTAGAGATACTTCAAATAGGTATCCAGGTTAGGAAAATGGCAGAACAGTGAGTACCATAAAATCAGCTTTTCTAGGGCAAAATGTCTAGAGTCTGGACAACAGTAGGTTAAAGCATTACCAGGTGTAAGGTTACAAGGGAACAGGGAACAAGTGAAAAAAAATGGAGAAAAAGAGGTTTAAATGATACAGAAGAAACGGAAGAGAGAGGAGACAGCTAACAAATCATGCTGCCAGAGGCCAGAGAGTGGTTAGCCAGCTGCCACCCAGAACACAAATTGAAACTGAAAGCTTTCACCCAGGGCACTCCAAGACCAGAATCAAGATTGAGTCGATATCCCTTGGAACCAGCAAAAAGAAACGCAGAGTCCTGCTTGCAGCTTGGCCTTTCACAACCCACAGCCAGACAGTGAGCCTGCTACAGCACCTGCCACCACAACACAGGAAGGACAAATGGCAGGAGAACCATGATAGGGGTTCAGTGTTTGAACCCAGATGCCAACGCAGCCCGGGCTGGAGTCTGCGTTTCACAGTCAAGTTCCCAGAGCGCATGAGGGAAAAACAGTCTGAGGAGATAGCCTGGAGTGAGTCTTGCCCAGGAGCTAGGGCAGGGGGCATAGAGGCTGCTTCTGCCATTGGAGGCCAATTTCAGCCTGAGTTACTCAGTGGGATGGCCCATCACTGCGGTGCTCTGTCCCTGAGGACATGAGGGTGTCTGCACTGGCACCTTTCTGGGGGCAAACTGATCCCTAAGACCTTCGCTTGAGCTTGCTTCCTTGTTCTTGTGCTGTGGGAAAAGCCATGTAGCCCTAGTAACAGGGTACATTCATATATTTACTTTCCTCTTTCTGTTCGTTTTCCCTTCACTCTCATTCCATTATTTCACCTTTCTTCTACGACTACGTGTGTGTGTGTGTGTGTGTGTGTGTGTGTGTATGTGCGCGCGCACGTGCGAGTTTCTCTTCCTCTGCCTTTTTCTTCTAATTGAATGTGCAGAGGCTCAGGGAATTCTCCCTGGTCCCTTTTCGCTCTCTCTACTTTTGACCATAACATTCTGCCGGGCTTCTTTCTCTACTCTTCTATTTTCTCCATCTTTGCATTTGGCCCCTTTTAACATTTTCCATAAGATTTCTATAGTCATAGAGTCTTTTCTCATCCCCCTTCCTCGTTACTGATTTTGTACCCAGTTTTTCATTATTGCCATCTAAATATGTAGCCTGCACCTCCTACCGTTATGGTCCCTTGCCCCCTCCCACTTCCCCCTTCCCTACCACACAGCAGAAGACTTCAGAAATATAAAACAACCCATTTCCCCACCCCAACATTGTCCAGCCCTCAGCTCCCTGGGCTTGGGAATCTCTATAAAATTTACTGTTGAATGCTTTCCTTCGTTATTAGAGGAGACACAGCTGTCACATAGTGCATATTAACTGTGATCAATACTTGAAGTTTTATTCTTAGAGCATTACCAAGGATTTCTTCTCTAACTTTAAGGGAGATAAAACATTGGGCCTTGTGGTAGGTTATTTCCCAACTTGACCTGAATGGTACCACTGTAACAGATTAGTTTATTAGTGCTATAGTTGATTTGATTGTGCAAAATACTCTTGACTCCAGGGACAATTTCATGCCAGTGAATATGTCTGCTTATTCCACCATGAAGCCCAGTAATATAGGGTAGGGAGGAAATGATCCTATCTCAAGAATTCATTTCAAGCCAGTATCTGTTAAGATATTGCCCACAACCTGGTGAAAGGAATCCTGATTCTGCATCAGGTTCTGTGCTGTAAGGGAAGTTAGAGGGTCTACAGAAGCATGAGCTCTTTGACTCAAGCAAAAAATATACTTGGGCATCACATATGCAATGCCTCATTGGAAAGTTCATTTTTTATTTTGATTTTTAAGGCAGCTTTACTTTTATTTATTTGTCATTATTTTTAGTGTGTTTGGTAGGGGTCGCATTACTCAGCTCGACCTCATAGTGATCCTCCAGCTTCTAGCCTCCCCAGCACTGTGGTTACAGGCATGTGCCACAACACCCAGATTTGACTGGGTCAGCACACCCAGGTGTGGGGCGGGTGTGAATGTGGTGCCAGGAGTGGAACCCCAGTCCTTGAGCTTGCCTAAGCAGGCACTTAGACCGCTGAGCTATCTTGCTGGCACTTTCATTGCAATATTCAATGTGTTCCCTTCAGATAGCTCAGATTTGAGTCTGACACGTTTTCTGAATAGTTCAGTTATGTAGTGTGGAATTGTGCTGTATACTTTTATGGTTTCTTCTCTTTTTTAGTTTTTCACTTTTGTGTATTTTTCTTACATTTCCTCTGACCTAGTAGGTATGTATTTTCTCTCCCTTGTTTCAGTTCCCTAAACCCCCAAAGCAATCCTATTAACAGATTGCTTTATTTAGATGCATGAACTCCTCCTTCTGAGTTTTCAAACTTCTTGCACTTAGCTCTCTCAGAGTCACTACTATCTTCCATAGTAAAAGCAAGTTTGGTCAATAGGAGCAGGGCAAGAAGCACAGCAACACCTTACTTTAAGCCATATTACAAAGCACTAGTGACAAATAGGCCATGGCACTGAAGCAAAACAGACACCTAGATCAGTGGCAATGAGTACAGGATGCAGAAGCATCCCCAGACACATACAGGTATCTCATCTTTGAAGAAGGACCCAAAAGCACATGTTGAAGAAAAGACAGTCTACTCAACAAGTGGGGCAGGGAAAACTGGCTAACTCTTTGCAGAAGATTGAAGCTGCATCCTATCTCTCACCAGGTGCCATACTAAGTGAAAATCAAGATGGATCAGAGATTTAAACATGAATACAGAAACATTAAATAGGTGTAGGGAAGGATTTTCCAAACAGAACTTCAGTTACACAACAAATAACAGCCAGAGTTCACAGATGGGATCACATCAAACTGAGAAGCTGCTGTGCACGCAAAGAATCAATCAGTAAAATGAAGAGACAACAATAGAATGGGAAAAAATATTTTGCCAGCTATTCCACAAAGAGAGGACTAAACTACACAATGTGAAAGAAGTGAAAATGGTATGTAAACCACTTAAAATTAAAGCGCCAGTCAGGAAATGGGCAAGAGAAAAGGAGGTTCACAGAGCAGGAAATATAAATGGTCATCAAATATATGTGAAAATGTGCAGAATACCTGCCCATTAGAAAAATGCAAATTAAAAGAACCCTAATATTTCCTTTTATTTCAGAAAGTACGGCAAACAACACAACTGCTTATGAGGCGGTGGTAAAAAAGGAATCCTTCATTGTAGGTGGGAATATAAACTAGTTCCTACTGATTATGGAAATCAGTAGGGAGACTTAACAAAGAACTGAGGTTACAAATTCGATTTTACTTAGCTATCATCCTTCGATGAATTTTTCCAAAGAGTTTAAGTTATCATACTACAGTGATACAGGCACAGCAATGTTTATAGTACCACAGTGCATAATTGCTAAATCCTATGTAGCCAATACATCCAACAACAGAGAAAGGAATAAAGAAAAGATGCTATCTACAGACCCATGTTTACACATAAATACATATACATGTTCAATTTTACATGTAAACTATTTGGCCTTTTATAATATTCACACCTGTTTGCTTCTTGGCAATTTTATTGGTACATGAAATTGACCTGTTCTCTTGAGCCTTTTATGGCTCAGTATATTAATGTGGCTCAAGCCAAAAACTTCTGACACTGCCAGTTCTTCTGATAACCCACTACTATTATAGACTATTGGACTATATTGGGTTATTTTGCTGAATTCATGCACCTACAATATTTGAATGGCAATGGAACACCCATCTCTGACAAAACAAAAAAAGGGAGATATAAATGAAGGACCATTTTGTAGTGAAAATGTATGTAAATATATATGTACATACAAAATAGTTAGGATAGATATACAGCTACTTTCTCCTAGTTCAACAAGAAGAAAGATTTGTAATAATAGTGTTTAGATAAGATATCATGTCTGCATCTTATATTCTGAACAACTATGAAGACAACAATATGCAATGTAATAGTTATTGTAATTGTCCTACTAACCTATTTGAAACTGTCTTATTGCTACTTCTTTCTCACTAAAATTAATAAAAAATAAAATAATGAAAAAGAGAAGGTGGTATCTATATATAATAGAATACTACTCAGCTATAAAGAATCACAAATTTGAAATATTTGTAAGAAAATGCATTTACCTGCATAAAATGTAGAGTGGGATAAACCAATATAACCTTAAAGACTGTATGGTAATTCTCATTCAGTGATGCAAAGTAAAATCAAAGTCAATGGGGCTGAGTCAGTGAGTAAGTAATAATGGTCAGGTCCAGTTACAGAGTCATTCTGTGCCCCATGGTCCTAGGCTCAGCATCTACTCGAGCCCAGTGTTATAACAGCATACACTGCCAGCGACTCTGGTACACAGCAGAATCCCAGAGGGCTGCACTAAACTGTCTTATTTGCATTCATCAAGGACTCCACAGGGCAGCCTTGTTTGTCACAAAAGCCATTTGTACCTCCATTGAGTTTTCTGTGTCACCTAGAGAAAGGCCTGCAATGCAGTCCAGGTCATTCACAATGCCTGTTAGATGGACCCCACTGTTTCTCTACCAGTTCCTACATATGAGCTTGCTTTCTGTTGGACTGCATGAGGAGCAGCAGTATTCCTTAATTTGACCCAATCTCATAAAGACACTCAAGGACAAAGGCTCCCAGGACCGCTTCAGAACATGACAAGGCTGAGGGGAGGTGTGTTCAAAGTAGGGGATGTACATAGAAGGAGATGAATGCAAACAGATTTTTACTGTAATAAATTTTTGTTTTGTTTTGTTTTTTTGGTACTTGGGATCAAACTCAGTACCTTATGCTTGCCAGGCAAGTGCTCATGCTGCTGAGTTATCTCCCCAGCCCTTGTAATAAATTTTTAAATGTAAATATTTATAGTATATTTTGATCATACCTGTTACTTTAAAAACCACACTTGAAGGAGCACTACATTATACTATGGGACATTTTCACTTCTTCATATTTTGGCAGTGTATGAGAAATGATAGTCTTGAAAATATAAGTACATAATGTCCAGCATTGCAAGGGCCATGCTGTCTAGTGTATCAACACTACCTCAGGGTATAAAGAGCAATCTCCGGTGAAGGTTTCCATTAAATATTTACATTTTTATGAATCTTTGCCAAGACATAAACTGGATAAGTGCATTTTAATTATTAGGAAAATATCTTTAAACTAATATTTACTTATCTATAAAAATTCTCATTTTACTTATAGCAACACCTTTTATTCTTCAATCTCTCTCTCTCTCTCTCTCTTTATTAAACGTGACTTTGCAGTACCAAAAACAAAATAATTCTCTTTAGAAAATCACCACCCTTGTAAATACCATATACAATCTCTATGCAAACTCATGAGTTCATTTCTGCATTCTCTCCAGAGTTCTACTTCAACAAAAGAAAGCACTCTTTCAACCCATCTACAATGCCCCTTCATTCTCCTGGAGACCAACAGGTAGGAAAAAGGGTTAAGAAGAAATGATGGAACATTAAAATATTAATAAACTTCAGCTTTTTATAGTCAACCCCGCTTGTCACTTACTGCCATCTGTCCCATTTCCCTTTGCTACCTACAAAAATTAAAGGCATGTAATTCAAAATAAGTTTCTATAAGGATAGACAATTGCTAAGACCTCCTCCTCTATTACTTCATGAATCTTGACATTCGAATCACAAAGGATGATATTCTTGATGCTTGATGAAATATTCATATAGATCTCTAGACATAACCTCATGAAGTGCCTTCTGTCTGTATGATTTGCTTTTCCTTACCTTGTTTAAATATTTCAAAACCACATGTTTTTTCCTTTTCAGAAAAAAAGCCCAGGTTCCTGGAGGTCATTACAGTCCTCGAAACCATCCCTGGCATGGTGCACACTGCTATTTGTGCAATGTGTTTGAAACACAAACCACTGAATACCATGAGGAGAAAATAAGATTTTTAAAACAACGGATAGAAATAATGGAACACAAAATGTGTCATAGAGGACCTGGCAGGAAAGTAAACAAATGTGCTTTAAGTGGTTGGCCTAGCATACATAACACAGTGGGGTGCACATTAAACAGTTAGATGGTTCTTAAGTTTTGCTTCTTACATCTGTGAGCTGCTATATTTCTAGAGGGGAAGGGATTAGGGAAATGAAGTGAAGCAAATCCAAAGGCACCCTGGCTCTTTCTCCCTGCTCACCCATACCACCAATGCATTCCTTTTACTCAGGTTTAAATTTTGTGTTTAACTTGTGAGAAAAAGGATCTGCCACTGAAACAAATACAATGAGGTTCAAGACAGGCAAAATAGAGAATAAGGACAGGGAAAGCTCTAGCCTTTACTGCTAGCCTTTGTGGTCTGCAAGCCTGTATCTGTGTATGAAGAGGTGGGGGGACCACAACATGGCCAGATGTGCTCTGAGGCTAACATAGGCCTCCAGCTGGAGGAGTTGTGCATGCAAGAAAGGGCTGAACTGGATCAAAGTTGCTGGCTTGCCCCCATGAAGACAGAATCCTCCTGCCTGTCTTCAAATTGGAGCTTTGGCTATTGTTTGCCTTTGGATTCAGACTGTACCTTGGGCTCCTCTGCACCTCGGGCCAGAACCACACCTGCATTTCCTCTGCTGCTCCTATCTTTGGGCATCATGGGAAGTGTGCTCTCAGTTCTCCTGCATGGGCGGCTTGCCAGCTCACCATGCAGCCCTGGGCCCGTTAGCTTCTATAGGACATGAGCCCATCCCTTCAAATAAATCACAGAGCCTGTAATGTTTCTCTATGGAACCCCAATGAATTCACTAGGTAGGCACTCCAGCTTGCAGCCTTGTGGCTGGCTGGAACAGAAGAAGCCAGGGTAGAAGAGAACTTGAAAGAAACTTTGAATTATAGTTCAAACTCTTCCATGGTTCTTTATTTCCCCTACTCCATTCCCAGAATACTCTCCCGACCTCTTCAAAGAAAAGATAACTACAGAGATCTCGTCTTTGTCCAAGACCCAGACAAGAAACATCAATCTCTCTAGTTCTGGACCAAAACTACATATACTAGCTCTCCTTTTATTAGCAGGATGGACACAGAACAGTAAAGTTTAAAGATATGGGTACATAAATTAAAATTTCCCTAAAATTATGACAACTAATTCTTATAATAAACACCATATGAAAATAACAGTTAATTCATTTACAGCAAGATCAAAAAAAATGAGAAAAATTTATATACCAAAGAGTATAGTTGAGCCAGGCGTGGTGGTGCACGCCTGTAATCCCAGCACTCGGGAGGCTGAGAAAGGAGGATTGGTGCGAGTTCGAGACTAGCCTGGGCTACAAAAGTGAGCTCAAGGCCAGCCTGGACTGCATTGCGAAACCCTGTCTCAAAAAGACAAGAAAAAAAAATAAATAAATAAAAAGTATAGTTGAATAAAAAAGACATTGGAATGTTATTTGAGATGGTTATTATTTAAGTAAATAGAAATGTTTTTCCACAATAATGTACTTTATAGAATGACAATACCTGTATGGGTTGGGTAGGACATTTTGGTAGTTACCACAAAGGAAAGCTACACAGGAGAGCACACGGGTGGAAAGTTTAACAGCCCAACTGCTTTCATTCATTAAGCAAAGTCAGCCCTTCAGTCAAACCCAAAAGAACTCATAAAAAATTTATCTACTAGGAAAAAAAATAAATTCTGAAGAGTCAGTGAAGAATAGACCACATAAATAACTGGTAGGTGGCTTCAATTTTGTAAAGTGGTTGGGTGACACCATAAAACCAAGCTAAGTTCAACGCAATGTCAACTTTCATAATATTTTTACCTCACAACTCAAAATGTCTGTGTTATAACTAATACAGGAATAAAAACTGCATCCATAAATTATAGTATTATTTGGTAAAAGGCATCTGTATAAATAACAACATAGTTAATGTTGCTCTCTATGACCCAGCGTTTCACTGAAAAATAACAGAATTTTCTGAGAGGTCATCCACTCTGGTTTTTGCACGACATAAAATAACTGCTTATTGTACTACATACTCAATAAAATTTCCGTTTATATGCAAAGACTACAAATTGGAACTCAATTATTACAGGGTTTAGCTATAATCAGAGAGTGTATTTATATTAGATAAAGAGCCAGATTATAAAATTTAATTTCAGGTATCTGCATTAGAAAAAAAAAAAAAAACAGGAATAATAAGTGACATTCCAACTTCATAGTCTATTTGTTATTCTTGTTAAAGGTGGGTTAGTATTTACTTCTAAATAATGTCTTGCTTACTCTTGCTAATTTATTTTAAAGTTATGCCACATAGACATCAATTTTTAGTATTTTAAAGCTCAGCCTACCACTTATGTAAAAAGCAGTATTACAGTGCATAAAGCAAAGGTTTCTATCATATCTACATGTATTAATTATGCCTTTTCACTCTGAGGATCTAGGAAAATTGCAAATGATATTTGCAAGGCCAAGAGGTCAACAAAAGTGTGCAAGTGTTTTCTTCCCCTTCCCGTGGTTCATGTTCACACTTTCCCAACTGCAAACATCTCTGGACATCCTCCCTTCAGACTTTGATCCCCGGGTGTTAAGTGAAGGCACTACCCATGTAAGTCTCATAGGTAGATGGAATTGGGGACACACTGCTTGGTGTTTTACATCACATTTTGCTGGTTGGCCAACACCATAAAACTTTTAAGTTAATTTTGCATGATTTTTCTCATTTGATTCTTACAACAAACCTCAGATTGATGGTTACAGAACTAGACTAAACAAAATAAACATCTGGGTGGCACAAGGTACATTTCTAGTGCTTAGTGGTCACATGGCAAACAGATAAGACAATGCACTAGAGGTCATACCCATCATCCTAGAAGTTCTACTGAACAATATTCCTCAAGACACAGAAAATAACATGACTGAGAAGTGAAACGAAATGCTTCATATCCTATGGCTGATGAGAATAAGAACTCTGTACAGAGATCATATGAATGCAAGTCCTGTTCCCTCTCAAAAGTGTCCTTGAGGAGGAAGAGATTCGAATTTGTCATCATATACGTAGAAGTCCATCCAGCTCCACAGAGAGTGGACTCCAAATTTTTCCTTGAGCGTTCAGCTTATGGACTGTCTTTGTCATAATGACCCTTGGAAAAATCAACCAATATACCAAATTTGTATTTATTTTCTATGTAGTTAGCAAATGTTTATGGGGTTCTTACTCCATGGTAGGTATTACTCAGAGCATTCCACAAATGTTTACTCAATACTTGTAACCACCCACTGAAGAAGGGCCAATTACACTCTTAACATGCTCATGTTACAACACGGAAACAGGCACTCGAAGAAGTTAAATAATTTACCTGTGGTCACTTAACTGGTGAGTGGCAGAGAAGGCCAAGCGTTGGCTTTGTAGCCAGTGTTATTTGCTTGAACTGCCACAACAAAATAGCCTAGATCCAGTGGATTAATCAACAAAAATCTAGAGTTACAGAGTTTTGAAAGTCACACGGCCCAGATCAAGCTCTCACCATGGTCGCTCCCATCTGAGGTCTCTCTCTCCTTGGCTTCTGGAGGATGCTTTTGCTGTGGATTCATGTTGGTCTTTCTGCGCATGCACCCTGCTTTCTCCCTGTGTGTCTAGATGTCATCTCCTTGCATGAATGTCCACCTGATGGTGTCAGGGCCCACTGTAAGGGTCCCTTGTTAGCACAAGCCCCTCTTGAAAGACTTTTTCTCATAACCAGTACCATTCTGAAGTGCTGGGTAGAAAGGCAGAGGACAAGCTATCTAGACAGAGAACCTTGGCTTGGAAGTCCCACCTCAGTGTACTCTTCACTAAAAGTACAACCCCTCTCTCTGCCACCAGAACCAATAGTACTGGATATATATCTTGTCAGCACAAACCCAATTCTAAAGCAAAACACAAACCCTGTACTTGTCCAAAGGTAAAGGAGAAAAATGGATACTAGCCTTCTCATTTTCCATATCAAATTCCAGTGGGCCAGAAGAAAGCAGAGTTTTATGTTATTATAGCTCTAATTTTTAAAATTCTAAGACAGTTTCTAATTACCCTAGGTTGTACCTGTCAGATACGACATTATGTGATATTAGAAATTTTCTTTATCTGTTCAGTCTGATATGACAGTTACTAGGCATAGGAAGCTTAACTATGCTTAAACAGCTACAGGTCACGCATAAACGGGATGGCACAGCCCTGAATGGGTAAAGTAGGAGCAGCATATGCCTGCTTTTTTCTTTTAGACTTAGCACTCACCCACTATTTCATGCACAAGTGAATCATGCTTGCTTACACAGTTACAAAGGCTGGAATATTTGGTTCATCATTTTCTTCTCATACCTAAATTAATCTACCACCAAGCTACTCTTGATTTAATGCCTTTAAGAATATTTCAAATACTTGTCCTGCTGGTATATGGAAAGAAGCAGTTAATACTTCAATTTGTCTTGTTTCCTTTTTCAATTGTCCCTTCTTAATCTCTTATACATTTCTTTCTTTTTATCTTCCTTCTTCCAATTTTACATGCATGTATATGGTAATATGAATAACTAACTGGAAGGTAACACTAGGTATTACAACAAATACTGTGAAATTCATATTCTTTGTTAAGTGAAATTTTGAATCACTTGTAATTCTTATTTTAAATCTAATTTGCACTCATTAAAAAATAAATTAAAAAAATAAAAATAAGCAACACAAAAAAGAATATTTCAAATAAACATGTACACACACATACATACACCTCTATTTCCACCAAAATTAATGGTACAATGATTAGACAACCACAAAATCTCCTAACTTGATTTTCCCTACATGATCTTCCAATTTTCTTAATAAAGTTATGTTGCTCTCAATTAACAGTTTTGTTCTCAGGAAAAATACATCAAGTGTCTATTATATGCTACCTATTGTGCTAAATTCCAGGAAAAGTACCAACAAAACTAATAAGTTTTCATTTTTTGTTGGAGAGGGTCATACAGATTTAACTAAAATCAAATCTGACTGTGACTTAAGAAAATAGAATGTCAGCTCCAAAAAAACTAGCATTGTGTACAGAAGAGACGCCCAGCCTAATTTTCTATCAGGTATGCTATGTTAGAAGGCCAAAGGAGATTAAAACAAATTATACACTTAATTTTGTATCTGAGATACAGCAATCTGCTGGGACGACTCATAATAACAAAATAATAGCTTTGGTAGCTTTCACAATAATAGGTATTGAATGTTTACCTTGTACAAAATTCTTTACATAAATGTTAAGAAGAAGTTTCCATGTATTAAAAGCATAAGTACCTATGCACCTGCTGTGTTTCATTAGCAGATTATTTTAATCATGTGCACATATTATAAGACAATTCTATAAAAAAGGAAACAACAATGGAGGACTTCTATCTATGCCAGTTTGCAGGACCAAAATTCAAACTGGTACTGCACCACAGGGACAGAGAAAGAGAGAGAGAGAGAGAGAGAGAGAGAGAGAGAGAGAGAGAGAGAGAGAGAGAGAGAGATTCTAAAGTCTCAAATGCTACATCTTCATACTTGCTTAATATAGTTGCTTTATAAAAATTCCCTATTACTTTATTGATGTACCAAATAAAAGGCACAGATTTTGAGCTCATATCCAGTGTGCTACAAATTCTGTGCCTTTATGTTTACAACACATTTTTCCACACTCAGTCATTTGAAGTGAGTCTCCACAGAATAGACAAATGTGCTTCTAAGTGAGTTTTGTCCCACTTGTTCATGGGGAGGGAGTTATTTTGATGACCAAACAGAGTAATAAAAACCATATTTCTACCAACAGCTTGATGATACTAAGCACTGTGAAGGGCCTCTCATGAAATGATGCCAAGAATTCTTAACAGTAAACTTAATGGCATACAGCACCTGCTCTTGGTAGTCGGGGTTGGCAGGACAATTTCACTTTACAGGACACATTACATGGCATTCTAAACTGGGAATCAGCACTACGTGAAGAAATAATGCTAATCAGGTGTGGACCAATTTAGATACTTCAGCCTTTGTGCTGTAAAGAAGGAGAAGGAGAAGGACAGGGAGAGAGAGAGGGACTGGGACAGGGACAGAGACAGGGAGAGGCCAAGGAAGCTGGGGGAAGGAGAAGAGACTGGAGGAGGCAGAGAGACAAAAGGAAACACGAGGGGCAGAAAACCATGAAAACATCTATGAGAGGCAGCAGTTTGAGGCTTATCTGATAGATGTAAGATCTAAACAGAGACTCAGGCTCCATGGTACTTTCCCACACTCAATGTTTCTTTAAAGTGAATAAAGTTTTTTGTGGTGGCATCTTTATCACATACAATTGTGTAAATGTCAACTGACATAAAAAAGGAAATATGCTGCAAGGTCTAGGATGAACCTAGAAAATGAAAGTAGACACTAGGTCATGCTCACTTTGTAGACTGGAGGAAAGGAAAACGTTTTCAGGAGATAAGTATGCTTTGGAAAGAATAAATAAATTAATCTCAGAAAGTCAAGTCATGTCAAATGGGCAGAATAAATTCTTGTGTAATAAAATCCCATGGTATATATTTTTATTAATGAGAATGCTTTTGAAATAAAATCTATCTGAATATGTGTAGCTTTACAAATGGAAAACATATTTTTCATATTTTAGAGATCATTCCAAAGTTCTATCATTTTGAAATAAAATGAATCATATTGAAACATGAGTCACAGAAGGCACAAAGGTAAGCACATTAATTATCTTTTACTTCTCAGAACAGCTTTCCTGCGCAGAAAACCAATTCAGGTAAATAAAAATAAATATTTAAGTAAACGCATCAAATATGTCTTACCATATTCTCTGTATAGCTAATATGATATCAAAGTTGTGACTCTACTGTATCCGAGTGACCATCTTTTTCATATATGCCATATATGGATATATTATATCCAAGAAATAGATTTGGAATAAATAGATAAATAGAATTACAGACAGGTTTGTTACAGTTCTAAATATATTAATATAAGATATTCAAAATATTATGAAAGTGGTATGGGTTTGCCCTTGATAAAATATTTTATCTCCAAGAATCTAGTTTACACATAACCGTTGCACAGGAAGTTACCTGAAACAAAGTAAGGAAATCGCCTCAAATGAAAGGCTAAAATGATTTTGGAGATTAGGTTTACACATCCCTGCCACCTCTCCAGTCTCCATGCTAAAAAACTGGGTTAGCATTCTTCATACATTGGTCACAAGATGATGATGATGATGATGATGATGATGATGATGATGATTATTACTACTATAATTTTGCACTGTAGTCACCAATGTAGACCTTATGTGAAATTTAAAACAGGCCTTAAGTACTTTGTTGGTGAAATACTTCTATCTCATCGTCTATACTCCCAGCACCAGATGTTACAGTTTCTCCCTATCCTTAGTATTTAGATTAATTATGAAAATTATATGTAAAAATGAAGTGGAGCTAGGAAAACAGAGGAGAAACTAGGATATGAATACAGCGACTTTTTTCCTTGGGTGTTTTATTGGTTCCAGGGTTCAATTTCACTGAAACAATCCTAGATGTCTCTTTAAATCTTTTTGTCTAAATAGCAGGTACTCAAACATCAATGTATGAGATAAGAATTTATACCTTTTGATAAAACCAACGCTATATGGCCATGAGAGTCTCATGTTAACATGTGCATGTGCATAATTTAATTTAACATTTGTACCCAGCATGAAGCTTAAGCTGTATGCTGGTACCATTATTTGTATAGTAGTGAACATACTTTCATATACACTGGGTGCCGCAAACCTTTGAATTTGTGAAACACTGGAAGAAAATACTCAACATGAACTATGTGGTAATACTCAAACAAACTGTAAAAATTCTATTGCTGGTGATCTTGGAAGATCTACATAACTTGTGTGCACTCAACCCATGCTTGAGAGACTAGAAAGCTTGAAACACAATCAAGCCCTCTAATACATAAACACACACACACACACACACACACACACACACACACAATTTTCAGTATGTTGCTCCAGACATATTTCTCCAAATAAATCAGTAGCCATTTGCTTTCATCTTTCCATTATATTATATTGAAGAAATGTTTTGCTTTTCAATCCAAAATCCCAATGTATCAAAGTTATGAATTTTAGAAACTTCTCAAAAACAAAGCATTATACTGAGTGCTTTGTAACCAGACATTTGCCTCCTCTTCTCTTACCTGTATATAATTCCATTATAATTTGCAAAAAGTTAAATAGCAAAGCCATTTGCCCCAAACTCTCCACTGTACATCTGTGTTTTAAGCATCTTCAAATTGTGAGAGCTTGTAATGTGAGTCATGGATGTTACAGAAAGAAAGAAAAGATGAAAGCTTGTAAGCAGGAAAGTCATTAGTAGGACAGCAAAGGAAAGGTATAGAGATTGTTGATTAAAGCATTAATGAATCTATTATGTACATTAGGAAGTTGAATAAGCATTGAAAATACAAGTTGAATCTGAGTAAAATAAGTGAAGTGAAATAAAAAAGGCGATGTTCTACATTTAGTTAGTGAGATGAGAGCAGCATTATTTATTGAAAAAAGCACTATCTAAGGAAGAATGATTTTGACAAAAGAGAGATGAGTCAAGGTCTAGACATGCCTAGTAGCAGCAAGACAATTCAGGAGAAATATTCAGGGAGCCGTGTGGCAAAGGCACAGAAAGCTCTGAGGACCAGTGGGAGTTTCGGGATTTAGAGAATGGCAGCATGTAGGTGCCAGTGGACTCCAGAGAAATCTGTGCCACTGCTTGTGAAGAGCAAATGGGGAAAGGAGAACGAAGTGATTCAGTTCTTAATCCAACAGAGAAGGGAGCGCAGCATGCTCGCCATTAAAGTATTTATCTTGCTTTAAAAAGCAAGATTAAAAAATGATAACTGATTGAAACAAGAATAGAATGGATGAATCCATAACAATTTTCTTCTAAAAGATCAATGAAAAATGAACATTTTAATTCTTTCAAGAACTATAGAGAAACAGAAGAAACAAGCAATAAAAATGCATTTGTATATATACAAGAAAATTTGACAGGACTATACTACTCAACATTAAGGGAAAATACTGCAAAGTCATCAGTCCTTTTAATGTTAACTGAGTTGTGGTATCAATGGTTAATTTCCTTAATTATTTTACTAAAAGAGCAAGTTTCATCAATAGATGAGACACAGAGATAAAAGCTGGCTAACTTCTCAGAAATTTAGGTAAGTTGGTATTTCATTCACAGTATGCTAACAAACTCCTAAAGGTAAAATTAGAAACCATAAACAAAACAAAGATGTTGAAAATCTTAATCTATACTGAAAACATCATAGAATAGAGATTTTCTGAGAGGAAAATCTTGCAAAATATGACAAAACTTTACAACAAAAATAAAATAATAATGTAATAAAATTTGAAATAATGTTTGAAATGTGTAAGCCACAAAATACACGGGAGTAGGGCATATATGAAGCTCTTGAAAATCACAAGGAAAATACAAACACTTTGCTTTTCAGGTATAACATTATGAGTTTGTAAAGCTCTCTAATGGACATGTAAAAGTGAAAAACAAAAATTCAAGTTTTATATATGTAATTAGTAGAAGTAAGTAGTGATGCAAACTTTCTGAAGGCAAATAAGAAATATGAAATCAAGGCCATAAAATACACACACACACACACTTTGTCTCAACAATTTCATTTGTAGCATATAAACATGTGACTAATGAAGATATGTATCTACATGTTTTTCAGATATTTCCATTAATTTATTTGTATGATATGAGATATGTAAGTTGAAATGTCTATATAAGCTGCAACAATTTATATGTACCTTAGCAAACAATTCCATGTATCTACTACAAATCATATTTTAGGGAGACACATATTAAAGTATGAAATATTCATAACAGTAGAAAATGCAGTTACAAAATGATACATAAAGCATAGCGCAATTTTCAATAAAACATCGAGGCATGTGTACAGGACTACATGAGTTATAGCCTTGACAGTGGTGCCTTGATCAATGTGATAGCTTAACCACACTGTAGGCCTGATGATGGAAAGATGGCAGATAGATGTATATTACCCTCCCTCAGCAAGGTGAAAACTGCCCTCCCTCAGGAGCAGTGCGTGGCATGTAAGAAATCCGATGGGCTCCTTATGTCCTGCCAAGCACCAAGAAGGTCCTCTAAATGTCTGCATTTCAGTACAGGATACAGTCAGGAAGAAGAAACTGTCAAGGGGAGGGCCTGCAAGATCTAGTGTAAGTGGCCCCAACAGAATGCCATGACACCACCAAAGAGTCCACAGGGAGCCCCAGTCATTGTAGAAATCACTAGGCATCCAAAGATTGCTCCAAAGAAGCAAGAATGCCTTATTCCTGATGCTATGTAGGTATGGTAAGCTCATACACACGGATTTACATATTAATTTGGGCTTTCAAAACATGAAAAAATCAAGCCTGTGTGGGAGCTTAAATTTTGAATAGATTTTGTTAACGTGAACTCCTTAGACTAGAAGAACTCAAGTTACTGTTAACTAGCTGGTTGATGTATTCTGTGTGACTTATGCAGGACAGTGTATTAATTTTACATGCTATGAGACAAGTTATTATTCTGAATCTATCACCTAGAAATAATCTTAGTATATTACTATATTTCCTTCATATCTTAAATATGTAACTAATTAGTAGCCTGAATTTTTATTGAACATCACATAGATGAATAATAAATACATTTATAATACACCTCTGTTGTGCATAGAAAATTAAACCTGACACCATTGAATGACGTTCACAGTCCCAAATTCCCTTACTACACACAGCAAGGCTTACAAACATGAAAATAGATGGCAAAAATAAAGATTCCTTCATATTTTCTTTTTGGATGACCGCTCAGATGGTTTTTACCTTTTCTTTTTCACATTTTTATATTTGTATCATCTTCTATATTGCCTACATATGATTGTGATGGCAACCCTTCTATTTATGTTGTATATGCTTGTAAACTGTTCTTCCAGGAGCAAAGAATGTGAACTCTGCTGCACACAACACGAGGCTTTCTTCACAGCAGTAAGTGGAACTTGAGTTATGTCTAAGATTTTCTGCTTGTGAATGTTTTGCAGCATAATGTCAAATTTAAAGCACCATATTAGGAAAACACTTCACTGACAATTCAAAAGCTGTTATACATCTGAACCTGAGCTTGGAAGGTGTCACTGCATGGGACCCTTGAAGGGGGATCCCAGGGGATTCGGTTGTGTCTCATACCTCAGGCTTTCTGCATATACATTCTCCAATTCAATAGAAGTAGCTCATGTAGGGTAGCGACGTCACGCTGTGAGACTAATGGAGAGTGCTTTCAGGACTTTCCATAAAGACAGCTGCAGGCAAGGACAGGTGCTGTGTGTGAGTGATGTGAAAGGAGCTGAGGTGCTATTCTGCTCCCAGCAGCAGCCTTTACTGCTGGTGTGAGGATGGGCTCCGAGGATAGGGTGCTGCTCAGCTAGGCTGGATGCTCGCCTCATCCAAGCAAGAACATGGTGTGCACACCAGGCCCCTGCCCAAAGGGCCACAATAACTTACCCTATGAAATATCTCCTAACCAAATACATAGAAGTTAATGATATACTTGAATGTTTTCAGGAGAATTTTATTCTATCACAAAATGTTTAAAACAATTAATATCGTTGTATCCTTAAATCCGTTTTGGCATATAACATTTTTATATATTTAACATTTCCTTAAATCTTAGCTCTAAGTGCTATTTTCATTCACATTAAATCCATAATCAAACTTTAGGAAACATATACCAGCGAGTTTGTGAGAGTGCTATCAGTCTAATTTTCCATTTTTTTTGTATCTTGGTAGACTACAGGCAATTATAAAACAATATACTCAAATAAATGGCTAAAGGGTTACATAGAGAACTAGCAATGCAACAGCTCAGAATTGTTGACTGCTTTTGGTTATCTTTTGAAAATACAAAAGTTTCAATCTGAGATAATAAATAATATTGAAAGAACCAAATGATCAGTGTATTAGTTACTTTTTGCTCGTTGCTGGGACAAATACCCGACACTCAAAATGAAGGAAGGAAAGGTTTATTTAGCTCACAGTTACTGGAGGTTTCAGTCCATATTCAGCTGGCCCAAGGCTGAGAGGAACAGGGCAGAGAGCATCCAGTTCATGGCGGCGGAACAGCAACAAAATGGCGGCAGAGGTAGCCAACCAACAGGGCAGCAGAGCAGCAGCAACAGCTAGAGCTCCAGTCTATCTCTCTGTCTCTCTTTATATTACATTCAGGCTCTCCACCTTAGCTCCCGCCCTAGGCTACACCTATAACCCCAGAAGTACTTCCACCCATAATCCCATTAGTACTAAAACCTATAATCCCAGGGATCATGGATCAAGTCTCAAACTGTAGAAGTCCCCACCCAATGATTCCATGAGGCTTTGGGGGGACAACTAGACATAAACCATAACAATCAGGAAGGAAAGTGTAGGATTTTCAAAATCCAGACTTCATGGATTTTAAGGGCTGTTTGTAAATTCATCAGCATAGTAATTGAGAGGTAAGTCTTACTTTCGTAACAATAACCTTGTGAAATAACAGCAATATCTATTCGTTCACAATTTTTATAAAACTACTTTGGTGCTACAGTGGTAAAGTTAGGTAGTAGTGACAGTGATCATTTGTTCTGCAAAAACAAAACATCTACACAGATTTTATAAGAATATATATTGCACTAACTACTAGCACAGGGCATATTTGCATTCATATTTTATTAACTACCATTTTAGAAAAAAAATGGATGCACCTCTAGCCTTCTATCTAGCTTCAGGGTTGATCAAAAGTGTGTTTAACTAATTTATTTATTTCATGTTATTTGGTTGTTACAGGGCCTCACTATACGGCTTGGACTCACAGTGATATTCCTGTTGTGAGACTCCCTGTGCTGGAATTACAGGCGTGTGCCACCATGTCCTGACTCTGTGGCCAGTTCAGCCTGCCCTCGCTGCAGCGCTATTGGGGCATGTGGTGCCAGGGATCAAATGATGGTTCTCACCCTTGCCTAAGTGTGCCTAAGCAGGTACATTAGACCACTGAGCTACCTTGATGGCCCCTGTTTAATTTTACTGTACATATTACATTAAAATTCCAGTAATCCCACTGACAACACTCCTCTCTCCTGGAACCTACTTATCCCATTGTCTTTACTACATTCTGAAACATACCAGGAGGCCCTCCTTCATACTCACTGCATTTGGTCAAAAGTGTGGAATGTTGCTTCTGAGTGCCATCACAAGGAATGACTTGTGAAATCACTGTGATGTGTCCTCACCCATGTGAGTCACCACATCTGGCATCCTGCGACTTCTGCTTCTTCCTCTAAGTCAAGATGACCATGAACAGTGAATGTGTGAAATAGATTTTGGATATTGAGGCCACCACAACTGAAAGCAGGAAAGAAAGCTGGCTTCATGAACTGTTTCAGGAAGCGGCAAGAAAGACAGTGTTATGGATTGTGTCTAGTTGTCAGCTCAAGCAGTCATGGGGTAGACTTCTTGAGTTTGTGATTAACTCATGATCCACTGGAATTATGGGTGTGAGTGCTGCTGGGATTATGGGTGTGAGCGCCACGTCAGCCTGGGACAAGCAGCCTAAATGCAACAAAAGGGAGACATGACCTGCTGCTGTCTGTTGCCATTGTTGCTGTCACTCCTCCTTCGCTCTTTGCTCTTTGCCTCCTCCATGAACGGCTGCTCTCTGCCATTTGCCACCTTGCGTTGGAGCCAGCTGAGTATGGACTGAAACCTCCAGTAAGTGCGAGCTAAATAAACCTTTCTTTCCTTCATTTTGGCTGTCAGGTATTTGTCACAGCAATCACAGAAGCTTAACCAAGACAAATTGAATGTGCATGTTGGAAGTAAAGGGGAATATTTGGCGGTGGTTCATGGAAAAATGACTTTTACTATAATAAGCTGTTTAACATTTAAACATTCAGGATAGTGTTAGATCACAACTCAGGTCTACTGCCCACAAATTTTATAGAGAATAAAATGTGGAGAGAGATATATTAAGTTTATATATGCTGATCATTGGCACATACTCTTTATCAAAAAGTTAATGATATAATTCTGATGATGTTTATTTTAAAGGCTCAGAAATTTTTTATATACAAATTAATGTAGATAACATTTACATGTCTCTCTCCATATAAATGACTGGAATATAAATTTGCCCAGGCAACAATTCAGTTTCCTTGCAGAAGAATCTCAGAGATTTTGTTTACTAATTCTCCCAGGGAAGATTTCCAAACAGGTAAGCCAGGCATTTCATCCAAGCTGCAAGAGAGTGCATCTAATTGAGTGGTTTAGCAGCAGGAGAAATGGCGCAGGTAAAGTCATTTCCGGAATCTAAATGAGTAACGACACAGCAACTGAGAAAAGAATCCCAAAGTTTTTCCCAGCCTAGCGACTGCCTTCACCAAGAAAAATGTGTCGAAGGGCCAGCCAGACAGCTCAGCAGACGAAAGTGCCTGCTTAGGCAGATGCAGGAACCAGTTCAAACCTAGGCTTGCCATGCCAGCCCCACCCCAGGAGCAAGCTGAGACAGTGATTGAGACTGGGTGGAGTGGCATGTGCCTGTAATCCCAGAACTTGGGAGGCTATAAACAAGATCACTAGGAGTCTGATCTGTGTAGTGAGACCATGTAGACCCTGTACTAAATTAAAAAAAAAAAAAAAGTCAAATACTTCTGAAGGACCTCCCACTTCTCCACTGTTAATTCAGGTTTAATGTAATGTTATATATTAATTGTATATCATCTTAATTTATGATGCATTGTCAGTAGAGTTCTTCCTTTAAATTTGGTTCACTAATGGATGACATTTATTTTCAAACATGTTTTTCAAGATAATCTTGTGAGGGACCAGGGATATAGCTCAGTGGAATAAGTGTCTCCCTGGCAAGCTCAAAGTCCTGAGTTCAATCCCTGGTACCACAAAAAAAAAAAAAAAAAGATAATCTTGTGAGCCATTGCTGAGCTCCTGAATATTGAAGTACATCATTTCTACAGTTCTGTTCATAAAAAGCTCATAACCTGACCCTGAGTAATAATGCAAAGGCACCTCCTGCTCCTCTGAGGAATCATCAGATGTTGTTCCACTAGCCCTGGCCACTCAGTTCTGCAGAGAATTAAAAGTGAACCTGACTCTATCACATAGTAGAAGTAAAGAAATCTCTACGGATTCAGCCACCCACCTGCTGTTTTCTTCCAAGCATTTCCAGAGATAATGTGCTTCTCTAGTTGTTTTTGTTTGTTTGATTATTTTATGCATTTACTACAGGGTCTATAGCGTCTCACCACGCAGATCAGACTCAGTGGTCCTCCTGTTTTCAGCCTCCCAAGCCCTGAGATTACAGACACACACCGCCACGCCCATTCTCAGTCTTCATAACGTGCTCCAGGGACAGGGCCAGCACAGCACACCAGGGATGGAACCTGGTCCCTCACCTCTGCCTAAGCAGGCTCTGCAGCTGGCTGAGCTATCTGGCTGGCCCCATGTTCTTCCCGAATACTTACCGTTGCGTCCTAATGTACAGCTCTTTGGACAACGTCTAACATCTTTTTCCTTTTCAGCTCTTTCACCTTCTCTTAGCATTTACGAAAGCTAATATTTGTCTTCTGCATTTTCTTTCTGTGAATTCTGTGGGTTTAATTTGTCTGCTGCACTTTAAAATTTCATTATTTCCTCCATTATCATTTTCTTCTTATCCTTTTCCTTTTATGTGGTTCTCTTTTTATGGATTTCTGATTCTACTTTATAATAACCCTATCTTGTGGCACTGTACTCAGATGAATAGTCAACTTTTTTTTTTGTAATCTTGCTATATTTCCCCATTGAGTCTTCAAGGTGAATTTTCTCTTCCCTTTCCTTTATAGTGTTTCAAAGGCTCATTGGATTTTCAATGCATCCTAAAGTGGAAGATTTATAGGCAAGTACTACAGAAAGCCACAGCCCTAGAAAGCAGGCTCATGATGATTACAACTCTGGCCAATTTTCACTATCTGTAGGGTTTTTATAAGTCTGAAGTGTGACTTTCTTCTCCGAATAACCCCCACTGCTAGGACTCCCGGTGGCAATGAACTTTGGATCAAGAGCCACTCTCTTCTTCTCCACCAGAACTATCGCTTACCTGGCTTTTCCCACCTAGTAAACTGTTTGTTTTGGATAAGTGTGTGTATGTGTGTGTGTATGTGTGTGTGTGTGTGTGTGTGTGTGTGTGAGAGAGAGAGAGAGAGAGAGAGAGAGAGAGAGAGAGAGACAGGAGGGAGGGAGGGAGACAGAATGAGAGAGAGGAGACTGCAGAGGATGATGGAGGGGAAGGCATGGGAGGGTGCAGGGAGAAAGTAGCTGGGCAACACCGGTGTGTTAAAAGGAAAAAGGAGAACCAGCAACAAAAACCGTAAAGAACGCTACTGACCAGAACTTAATAGCTTGTTTCCTTTCATTGGCTACTTACTAATCTTCTGCAGAACTTTCTGTCAGCAAAACGGATGAGACAGAGACAGCAGTGGGAGACAGCACCAACTGAGCACGTGCAGACATTACTGTGGTGGGCTCAGAAGGGGCAGACAGGCTGCAGGACAGTGGCTCAGCCCTCGGCACATCTCTGAACGGATGACAGACATGGATGGGGCGGCAGTAGAGCTATTGGTCACTAGTTTCTTACATCTTTAAATGAAGCAGTATGTGTGGCTTGTTAACTAAGATTTCAACTGCGAAGTATTACCCACAAATTAGTTACACTAAATAGAATGTGTGTATGTGTGTGTGTGTGTGTGTGTGTGTGTATGTGTGTTTTGTGAAGTGGTACTGTGTTCTGTTTTCTCAAATATTTTAGTAAAGCTAGCACTGGGTAAACCAGGTGCCTTTATTCAGATGCCACTCACAGGGTAAAGCCCTGCTCACCTGCTTCCTCTCCCACTTCTCTTTTGTGTTTCTCAGCTTACCAATAGTACTAAACTCTTATCTTAGGTCTACAGCTTCCACTTGTCTGCCTGGAGTCCTTCCTTGTGCCACAAGCCTTGTGAAAATGAGCTCCTCTCCACAGCCCTCCACGACACAATGATGGCTCTCACACAGCTCTCTGGAGTAGTTCTTGAAGTCCAGTGGCTCGAACACAGCCATGGTTAGGAGGATGACACCTTTCTCACATCAAGAACACCATCTCTGTGCCTGTCCCTTCTAACATACACACCTGCTTATCTTCCCTGGAATTTGCCTTGTGTGTAACCTACTCGCAGTACCTGCTCTAGGTGAGGAACTTAGCAAAGATCCCGGTTCGAGTACGTGGGCTTACGTGACCTCGCCCCTGGAGTTGGCAACTCTGTGGTCTGAGAAGAGTCTTAGACGTGGCCTCAGCTTGTCTTGCCGTGAGTCCATACTTGTTGTCTTGTATCTGTGGCCTGACCTCCCCACTCTTATTCTAAATACCCCTCTCTATTTCCCTTTTGTTCCTCATTTCCCTAGATCCAGATCATTTTATATCCCACTTTCCTGCCTAATTTTTCCCCAAATTCTCTCTCTGTTTCTTCACTTTGATAGATGACATTTAGGCAGTTGTTCTTACTATAACTTACTATATTATTCTTGCTATAATCTTCTCAGTGCCTGACAGATGTGACCTGCCCCATCCACAGACATGAACCTGTTGATGTGGGTCTAACGGAACTTCAGAAACTTTTGAGTCTAGCACAAGAATGCATGATTCTTAACTTTTATACTGTGAATGTAACAGAGAAATCCTATCTAAAGTTGCCACAAATTTCAGAAATTAAGGAATGTTAACTATGAAAAGATTACCAATTATCTGAGATTTAGAGCCTTAAAGGTTTTTACAATAATATAGCATTCCATAGGGGCCGGGAAGATGGCTCTGTGGCACAGGTGCCTGCCTGACATGTACAAGGTTGTGAGTTTGAACCCTGGTCCCACACACACACAAAAAAATAACAGTAATATAGCATTCCATACTTTTAAGGTCATTATATGTTTGTTAAAAGGTACAGAAACAAAACATTTCTCAAGTCATGGTTCAAAGAAATTCTTATCAACAAATAAGCCCAGCAGAGGCCAGGAAGATAGCTCAGTAGAATAAGTGTTCCTCTGGCAAGTGCAGAGTACTGAGTTCAGTCCCCAGTACTTAAAAAAAAAAAAAAAAGCAATCCTTCTGCATTATAAATTATTTTTTGTACAATATTGCCCATTAACATAATATGTGCCACTTACCTTAAATGATTTTAGACCAATATCTTAAAGTCTTGCTATAAAGCAGGAGTCCCAAGATAAGTACCACTGCCTTCTAATTCAAATGAGAATTAAAGCAACAGTTCTCACATGCAGACGAAGACATGTGAATTAAAGTAGGTCACAGCCTGTCATTGGCTACATGACAAGCTGCCCACAAGAAATATAGTCAGATCACAAGACAGAATCCTATATAACTCTAATTTTCATTTGGCCAACATTTAAGACTACAATTGAAAAGGCAGTCAGATTAACTTTAATTCAACCCCAATATATCCAAAATATTACCATTTCATTATTAAATCATTTGGATGTGTGTGAACTAAGAATTCAAAATCCCATGCATACTGCACACTCGCAGAGCTTCTCAGTTTGAGCTACTCAGATTTTAAATGACCAGGAAGGCACAGGCCTGGAAGCAATTGTAAGGGACAATGAAATTGTAGAGTTTTATATTATCATTGTTCCTTAAGAAAAACGTGTTGAAATAAAAAGAAAAATCCTTTACAGACATTTTCCAGAAGTACCTCATGGTGTGGCCATGAGGAGATATATATGGTAATTAGCTTAATTTAGCTCCTTTGCTCTGTATATTTCAAACCATGTTGCACATGTTATATGCAGTTCTTAGATTTGTCGGTTAAAAAGAAAAAAGCAATGTCATGAAGAGAAAAACAGTATGAGAGACAATGACAAATTTTTCTCTTACCTACACAAATCTTCTTTTATATGAAGAGAAATCAGTTCCTTAGGAATATGGAAAGAAAGTATGCTCTCGGACATCTGCTCCCGGATTTGCATCCACTTATTGTCAGAAGTGGGAAATCTATATAATTTACAGACTGGGTTCTTCAACACTGTGAAAGAAGAAAATAAAGAAGCAAGAGTTAAATTGCAAACAACTACGATCCAGGTGAAATTCAGTTAACGTTATTTCTAACCAGGGTAGCATTCCAATTATTTATTTTACCAGGAAAATATCTTATTTCAGAATTCAGTAGTGTATTTGAAATTCTAAGAATTTCATTTTTATACTACAGTTTTCAATGGTTTCTGGACCATCTTACTTTATTAATTTTTTTTTAAAGTACAAATGTATACATCATACTCCATGTCATAAATGTAACTAATATTGCTTCCTCAGTTAGCATTTATTGATTTTTTTCTCTTTAAACTGTGTGTGTGTGTGTGTGTGTGTGTGTGTGTTTTGCGTTAAGCTACAACTACTATTGGTCCTTTTTTAAACATTCTTGACACAGCATCTTGCTAAGTAGCTCAGTTAGGCTCAAACATGTGATTCTTCTGCTCAGCCTCATAGACTGTTAGAATTACTGTCCTAAATATCTTATAAATCATATGTTCCCTTAAGTATAGATGATAATACAAATGTGTACATAACACAATTTGAAAAAATGCTTCCAAATTCCTTTTGATCACACTTAGTCAACTTCGCCTACTTGCACAGTAAAGGGCAACGGATATGTTAGCTCACAAGTTTTAGAACATTCTGTTAATAAAAACTCTGATCTGTCAAGAAAATTTATTCCTTTTACTTAAAATGTATGGAAATTCAAATACTATGCCTGTTTTAATGTGTTCAATAGGTCAGTAACAGATTTCATGAATCCACAGATCCTCAGAAGTAAGAGAAGGAAATACAAAGATGCACCACTTAGGGTCAATGGGCAGGGATTGGGGAAGAGACAACCAATTGTCTCAATTGTTATTTGAGCAAGTGTTGTAGAAAATACTGTAGGGGTGGATATTCCAGTGCCTCACACATTTTCCTGAACTCGCAGCACAGCTCTAAGCTATATTTCAGGTCAGAATGCTTTCCCACTGCCATTAAATACTCCATGTCTTTGTTATATTCCTATACCAAGGCTTAGCGAGCAATAAATAGTCATATCAGTCACCCGTCAAACATCACTTATTAACTGACTCTAGTTTACAATAAAGTTAAGTAGTAATGGTGGCTGATGTTGAGGTGTATGTAAAACTGAAGAATGTTGAGCACAGAATGTGATCCAAGTGTCCTTAACACACAATGACACGTGTCTTTCAGAGTTGCTGGGCTCTACAAGAGTGCAGCATCTTATTCACTATACTCTGTAAACACCAAAATTTATCTTTCTGAACAGTGAAATGAGAATAACTTCACCCATTCTTCTGCAAATGCCCATTCTCTAAGGTATATTATAAAAATCATTAACAAAATTGGTATAAATCACATAAGGAACTTAGATTTCAAACACTGCATTTTTCACCAGATCCAAATCTTCTATAGTGTACTTACATACCTTGCCAAGAATTAGGTAAAGGGCTCCTTTTGTAATAGGAAAAGAAATGCTGGAACCCTGCAAAATATCTCCATTGTGTTGTAGAGAAATATTTTAAAATCTAGAGCTCTAAGTTTGTCAGTTAGAATTCATCACAAATACACATAGAATTCCTTACATTTATTTCTCTTCATTTGAAATATAAGAATTTATTACCAGTAAATGAACGAAATTACATTTCATTCGTTTTTAGGGTGACCATGTTTCTAATATAAGGACTATACTACTTTTATTAGTATAGCTCCAGAGTTTAAAAAAATACATGTTTAATACAATACTGTATCAGGTTTTATCACATAGGGTGGCACCTTATGAATTGTAATACCCTAACATTGTGAGGAATGCAAATGTATCTTTTCATGGCAAGACAACTTAGAGTCCTGAAGTTTCCAAACTTTTCCAGAGTAACACATACTTATATTCAATCAGGTGGTTCAACTATACTTACTACACAAAATTTTTGTAACTCCAAATATAGTCAAGCATCTTTGGATTTTTTCCTTACCGTTTTAACAGGTCAACAAATATTTTTCAGGCAACTGATATTTTGAATGACATTAGAAAGCATAAATTTATTTCTCTGTTGATCCCGGAACAAGTCCTTCAACATTCTTGTTATTTTTCATCTCAGAGCCTTCAGTGTACTCCAAATATAAAACCTCTGTTCAAATAGCTTTTGTAGGAATCCAGGGCAGCTTGATTAATGAGCTTTGCAAGTTTCCTCTAACCAGCAGGCACATATACTTCAAAGACTCTGGGAATGCTGCTTTTTGGAATGAAACAAAAGTCAAATAGTTCAATGGCAGGGAACTTAATCACCCAATGCCATTTGACATCTCCTCCCTAATGTTTATGTTATAGGCTTTGATGTTTGACACTCAGAGGCCTTCACTATTGTACAGAATGGTCAGCATCTCAACACAGGTATATGTTGGCATATACTATTTATTTATTTACTTATTTATGCTTGTTTGTTTTGTTTGTTGTTGATACAGGTTTTTGCTATGTAAGTTGAACTCCAGTCAGCCTTTCGCAGCCTCCCCAGCACTGGGACTACAGGATCATGCCACTGTGCTTAGTTTTAGGGCCTGCATGACACACCCAAGGTACCAACCAGAGCCTGAACAGTATTCACTACAGGGATCAAATTCGGGTCCTTGTCCTTGCCAGGCAAGCACTTAGCCCACTGAGCTCTCTCCAGAGCATCCCCTTGGTAACTTGGATTCATCCTGCAGCATTCCTCATTGAAGTCCTACTCTGCCTAGGGCCAGGATACCTATGTGCACCATCAAATAACATAGACTAGCATATAAATTGAAAATAAAAGTACAATCTGACCTGTATTACATTCAAATTTGCTACCCAGGTTACCAAAAGAGCAAGTAAGATAGTCTCGATGCAAAGATGTACTGTGCAGAAGGTGGAGAAATTTAATCATTTTCATGTAAAATAAAAGCTTGGTACTTCTGAATCTAATATTGGACAATGGGCCACAAATGATGAGTGCTTTGGGCAACATTTTTTAATACTTCTCCACTGAAGAGCAGATGGGATTTCAACAATTCTGCACGTTGTTCCAGCTGTGCACATGTGCAGATGACTCGTGAATAACTTTGCATTCTGGCTCTGCGCTCTGCCAAGGGTCTGTCCAGGAAGCTGCAGGTTGTGTGACCATAGAATAGCCTCAAGCCAACAGCAGTCGCTTGGTTAACTATGAATTCCTTATAAAGACAAACCTGTGTGCATTTCCAGCTCGATATCTACAATGTGTTTGCTAAAACCATTGCTAAAACAGATGCTCCTATAAGAAAAGTCACTGACATAACTTGAATTACATTATTCATCGTCTCGCGGTAACTTAGAAGGTAAAGTAGTAAAGGTGCCTCTGGATCCCATTTGATGGGTTCTTTTTGCATCCCATTTCTTAATGTACTCAAGAACAGAAAAATGAATGACAAAAATGTTTTCCTCCAACAAGGCAGATCAGCTCAAATATCTAACTTCTTTCTCCCAGACGCCACAAGAGGGCTGCTTATCCAGGTGGCAGGCCACCTGCCTTTCCAGCATTTGTGAACACCGAGCTGCAGTGGCTCAGCACAGCGCAGAGCAAGATGCCAAGGAGGTGTTCCACCGAAGGGACACAGATAGGTGGGAAAGGCCACTGTGCAGGCAATGTGGAACACAGAAGAGACAGCAGAGAGAGCCAGGGTGGGCGGGATTTCTATTTTCCATTTATATGAAGACAATGCCAGGAACATCACTGAGCTGATCAAAGAATTTGGGAAGGAGAATTAAGGGCTCATGGGATGATCAAAAAACTCAAATACTCATTTCATGGGGTTTTCTTTGTATTTTGGTGAGGCAGCTTATCTGTGGTTATCTTCACATATTTCTTCTCTTTCAGGACAGGGTAGAAATTTTATATTTAGATGGGGTGTGACTTTACTGACTTCTAGCCTATAACATAACTTTTAATGTTCTGCAGATTCTTGTAAAGAATCTATTCATTCTGTAGTTTTGCTTATGCAGGTGTTTAAATATTTAATTACTCAGCTGAATGTGCATACATTGCCTAATCTGTAAAAGTTACATTACATTTCTTAAGGCTAAGTCCTTCTGACTCAACTACATACTGACACACTCTCATTTTCTTTGGAAATGCCCTCAATTTGTATATATATGAGTTTCAAATTAGCTTTGCTTTAAAAAAAAAAAAAAAAAAAGATTGGGCAATACCTAAGAAGCTTAAACAGATGACAAAGAATGCTACTGTGGGCATGGCTATGAAAGAGAGAGAGAGAGAGAGAGAGAGAGAGAGAGAGAGAGAGGAATGGGAACTCATAAAATACAGCAAAGAGTAGCTTTCTACACAGCAATACAGGTGAAAAAATTATTCCATAATTAAAAACCTAAGAAATTTATAGTGGCTTTTTAAGATACGTTATGAAATCTAAATTATGTCTATGTGTAATTCATGTGTGCATGTGTGCATCCGTGTGCTATGGTTGTTCTGAGACAGGGTCTCACTATGCAGTTGAGGCTCTTATTGAACTCAATATGCAGCCCAGGCTGGCCTCAAACTCAGGGTAAACCTCTGCCTCAGCCTCCATAGTGCTGAGATTAACTGTGTGCACCACCGTGCCTGACCTGAACTGTATTTAAGTTGAAAACTAAAGAGAAGAAATAGTGTGGAAGCTGAGATGGACGACGTACTGTTTCCCAAATTCAGCCAAAGCTACAAGCTGGATTTCTATCTTCCATATAAGGCCAAGAATGTGAAAAACTGTAACAGATGCCATCAGAAAACACATAAGCAGCATTTGTTTCTAACTGCTGACAGTTAGTGAAGTTAGTTTCTAGAACCTGGATCTAGATCTTGGGTGGTCAAGAGATTTGCTTCAGCTCTGCTCATGGTGTTTCAGGCAATAAAGGAGAGAGCTGGAAGCTGGCTCATAGTTCATGCTGAGAAAACTAGCATGGTCAGTAGTCTACCACGGTCATCAAGTTGTTTGCCAACATAAGCTCTGATCAAAGCAACTCCTGAATCCAAAGCCTCCATCACTCTCTTAGCTGCGGGAAATCATCCCATAAACTCAGCTCAGTGAGAGCCTCCTGCAGGAAGTTTACGTTTGTCATCACTGCCTCTCTCCCACATATTTCTCTCGATCTCATTCTCTGTCTCTGTGTCTCTCGCTGTGTCTCTGTCTCTGTCTCTCTCTTTCTCTACTTCCCCATCTATGAAAGATCTTACAAAATCATGTTACATACCTCGGTTTACTGGAATTTTTCTTTTGGATATTATGGCTTCAAACAACCAAAGTCTTAATGATTTCAACCTCAACGTGGCATTATCAGGAGATACACGAGGAAAAATTCCCAAAATGGTGCCTAATGGAAGTCCCCTAGGTTCCTAGCGGTGTACTCCTCAAGAGTCACATGGAACTCAGGGGTCTTTCTCTTCTTTCTCTGCTTGCTGTCTTATCAGTGGAGCAGCTTACTGCACCTCCTGCTCTTGGTGTGATGTGCCAGCCTCAGGAAAGGCCCGAAGCAAACAGTGCCACGTGACCTTGGAGTGGGACCTCTGAAGCTGAGAGTCAAAAATAAATATTTTCTCTTTAGAACTGAATGACCTGAGGTACGTTGCTGTGACAATGAACAGTTCAGTCATATACTGGTTCATGTCCTCCGTAAAAATGTATGGGTGTGGGATCTGTACGGCTATTTTCCCTGTCATCCTTATTTTTATTTGTTTTTTGGTTGGTTGGTTGGTTTGTTGTGCTGTGTTTTTAAATCTCCTGTACTCGGCACAGGGCCCAAGAAGTGCAAACATTCCACAGAAATGCAACTCAGGTATTTCCATCATGCTTTCCATGAAGCGAAAAACGAGAGCCCTTAGAGCTGGGTGAACTGAGGCAGGAAGGGAGGAAGGACAGAAGAGCCCACTTCAGGGAAGAGCACAACCTCAGAAGGGGAGAAAGGCTGTTCTTGGACAAAATAACCCCTGCTTATGTCCTGCCACAGTGTTAGCTTTTAACGACTTCATCTTCATGTCTGGATTATTTTATTTTATTTGACTACAACTAGGCAAGAGAGGAGGCAAACACATTTCAAACATGAACAGAAATGAAGTATTTAAAGACATCTGAAAGTTTTACTGAGTCTTAACGACATTTGTTCTTCCACCCAACGCCACTTAAACTTGTAAATATACCGGTACCCAGTAATGAAAATTCACATAAATTCAGAAACACCAAGCTACATAGGCCTCTCCCAATAAAAGGAAAGTAAGAAGAAAGTACAAAGGAGCAAAGACCAATGTTATGAACTAAAACGGTCCCAAGATTGTAACCATAGATATAAACACGAGGGCCAAATCTGTTTAAACTTTTATGAAAAGTTTATGAAAAGATCTATATTAAAATTAAAATAATATCTGGCATATGCTAAAGTAGTTGACTTAATACATGAAAGCAAAGAAAATGAGGATGATCTTGAATCTGGACTGAGAATGCACACGGAAGGAAATACTTTTGACAGCCTCTTATTCTGAATCATAAGTGGGGAGAAAGTTATCTTGATATTTAGCTCATGCGTGTGGTGTTGTGAAAGGCACTTAAAACCTAAGGTACCATATGAGGTAGAAAATATTTAGAAATTATGATTATCATAGTAATCTTTTAGGAAAGCAAATTATTTTATTTCAGACCTAAATGATTGCCTATTTTGGTTTCTTGTTTGATTTTGATGATGGGAATTCCACTCAGGATTTGGCAGCTTGCAAGGCAGAGGCTCGCCGGTGAGCTATTTCCCAGCCCCAATGACCAAATCTGTACAATTTTCTCATGGGAAATATTCAGTATTCTTCTATCTGAAGACATAAAATCTCACATGATACACATGTGTTTAGCCAGTTGGTAAACTCTGGTACTGGAGATGCTCTCTATGTTAGGGAGGAAAAGAGTGTATGGCCTCTCCAAGCACTCTGGATCCTGCTCTCAGGCACCCTGAGCCCCTGGCTGCGTTAACCCCTTCTGTATCCAGGCATGTGCTCATATCTGGCTGATGACCACTCTGTCGCTGGCGGGCTTGGGGGGACCAGACCTGGGTGCTTTAAGTAGGCATCAGGGAGAGGCCTCTACTACATCCAACTGTCCCTCAATTTGAGGCGGGGGAGTATTCCCCATCATACTTAAGGACAAAAAGCTTCAGATCCCAACCCATATCTCCACCACATTTAGGCTCAAGTCCTGGAGTCACCCCTGCTTGACCATGTGGGATTTGGCTAGTTAGCCTGTTTTTGTAAATATCAAGATATACATCCAACAGGGCCAAAAACTTATATTCCTCAATAATCTATTTTTGTTGTATCAGTGCAATATGGCAGAAGTCTTTATTAGATCAGGTCAGGGTGCAAGCTAAATAATGAGGATTCAGTTTGTAAGAAGAAGCAAAGGTTTATTTCTTGTTAAAATGTGTACTACAAATACAATAATAATAATAATAATAATAATTAATAATAATAGGAGGAGGAGATAGAAATAAATAAGCAGTGCTCCTTCTCTAATAACTCAGACCCTGACACCTTATGCAAAGACACAGTAGTAGGCAATTTAATCCTATTTGGGAAAAATGATCAATTTATGTGGGGTTTTATTTTAAGGAAAGTACCTTTTCAGCATGAAGTAAAGTCTCCACTAAAATATGTGAAAATAAAGGGAAATTTGTTGGGGCCTATCTTAGTTACTTTTTACTCGTTGCTAGGACAAATACCCAACACTCAAGATGAAGGAAGAAAAGGTTTATTAGCTTACGGTTACTGGAGATTTCAGTCCATACTTGGCTGACCCAAGGCTGAGTGGAACAGAGCAGAGAGCATCCAGTTTATGGTGGCGGAACAGCAACAATGGTAAGAGAGGCAATGGAAAAACCAAGGGAGCAGAGAGCAACAGTACTAATCTGTCTCTCTGTTTCTCTTCTCTTTATATTACATTCAGGTTCTCCACCTCAGCCTATCCGCCTTAGGCTACGCCCATAATCCCAGAAGTACTTAAAACACATAATCCCAGGGATCATGGATCAAGTCTCAGACTCTAGATCAGTACTAAATCACATAATCCCAGTGGATCATGGATCAAGTCTCAATCTATAGAAGTCCCTGCCCCATGACTGCATGAGGCTTTGTGGGCCACAACTAGACATAAACCATAACAGGGCCAGGGAGATTGCTCAGTAGAATAAGTGCTTGCCTCACAAGTGCAAGGTCCTGGGATCAATGCCTGGTACCACAAAAAAAAAAAAAAAAAAAAAAAAAGAAACTTTGACTACAACTATGCTGCTCATCTGTCTACATTATCGCTTTCTAACTCTGCTAAAAGAAATTCATGAGAAATAATATCACAAATGACAGAGAATTTGTATGTATATCTAATTGAAATGAAGAATACGTTATACTGGTTCCAAAAGGACAGCACAGTGAAAGGTAAACTATCACAACTGCCTCAAGCTTGAGAGGCCGAAGGCAGTCCAGGCTGTGCTTGCCACTTTGCCCGCTCGTGTGTGTGCTAGTCATTTCACTGTTGCTATGACAAAAACACCTGAGAAAATGAACTCAAAGGAGTAAAGATTCACTCACACCCAGTTTCAGAGGTTACACTGCAAAAAGAATATGCCCCGAGCCAGCAGCCTCCATCACCTCTGAGCCTGTGGTGCGGCAGAATAGTGCTACAGAAGAGCGTGGTACCCCACGAGAGAGAGGCAGGAGCCAAGGACAAGAACTATGCTCCCCAGAGCACATGTCCTCCCAGCAGATCCATAGCCTTGCAGCCCATCCACAGAGAAACCCTTCCTGATCAAGCACCTCCCTGGGTGGGAGTCTCCTCCAAATGTAGTCATATTGGGGATCAAGCCCATGTCCCATGAGCATCTGGGAGATACTTCCTATCCAAATCGTGTGACCCAGAGAGACTCAGCTGTCCATCAGGTTCACGCTTCTGCTACACAAACCCAGGCTCCCACCCCAGTTTTCTGGCAACCTGGCTGCATTCTTCGATGAGCGACTTATCACTGCTGGGCTGCAGATGGAGCCTTCGTTGCTGTGAGTAGCCAAGGCCATGGCTTTGAGAGACACCTCACAGTCTGCTCTTCCCTACATTCCCAAATGGGCTCGGAGGTTCCCCATCTTCCAATGCCAGATGGCTTTATGCTTTCTTACTACCATGTTGCTTACATGAACAAGTAGAGGCAATTTTCATGTTTTAACAATTTTCTAGGGTAGACTGTAAGAAAGTCAAGCTCTGCAGGAGCTTCATATGCATCTATGTATCACCTATGTAAATATATCTTACTTACAAGGTCTTATAGTGTCTTGTCTGTGTACCATTGAAATAAAGTAGTCTAGATCTTTCTCACGCTCACTGAACTATAAGCCTTTCACTCACTCCTCCTCATCATCCTTCTTCTGCCTTGGCCCAGACTCCCAACGTAGACAGTCCACTTTCCAAGTAAACACGCCATGAAAAGGGTGAGATCTGAGGGCAAAGAGCCTTTTTTTTTTCACAAGAAATAAGTGAGTTTTCTGAATTACAATGGAACCTCTGGGGGTATAAATATAATAGTGCAGAGCTGCTATGAAATATGACATTCTCTCCTCCTCAGTCAGTGGCTACTTCATAACTCACTCGAGACTGGCAAGTTCTAGAGAATACATTAACACAAAGCCTTGAAAAGAATGTCAATAGCTCCTTTTGCCCACAGATTAAAAAAAAATAATACCACATGGGAATTGAATTTATTCCAAAGCTGCTGAGTATAGATAGATAAATAAATAGAACAAAAGACAAAAGGTACATTCAGGCCAGAGTCATACATATTATATACCTGCTCAATGTACTTTTTATTTTCTATAAAGATATTTCTTTATATTTGATGCTTAGTTTGTATTTCTAGAATCATTCAAATATGCTAGCCCTTAGGACACTGACTTCCATTTAGTCTGGTTTCTCCCTAATACAATATCACTCAAAAAAAAATTTATTGTAGCAAATATTCCAGGTCCAGACTTCTCCAGGATTGCCTAGACTAAAAACAATCAAACCAAGGATCAGTGGAACAGATCAGAAGATGTGGAAACAACTCCAAAGACACTCAGATGATTTATCTTTAACAAAGGACCAAACTGTACTTATTAGAAGAAAGATAGCCTCTAATAAATGATCCTGGAAAAACTGGATTACCACTGCTGAAGACCCATGTCTCTCATATTGCATTAAACTAAAATCAAAATGGAACAGAGATCTAAATATTAACTCTAAATCTTCTGGAAGTGAGAATAGGTGGAAGTGCTGAACACACTGGTGTAGGCAAAGACATTAAGAACAAAATCCCAATTGCAAGGACAATATTAATAAGGATCAACAGCTAGTATCTCAACTTACTAAAAAGGTTTGCAAAGCAAAAGAAATTATCAACAGAGTAAAGAGACAATCCGTTGAAGGGGAAAAAATTGGCAGATGTTCCATAGACAAGAGACAAATACCAAAAATCTATAAGGAACTCAAAAGATCAAACTATTCGTAAGCCAAATTTCCATACCCAACGCAAATGGGCATCTGAAATGAACTGACACTTCTTAAGGAAAGAAGTAGAAGTAACAAATAAATGTATGAAAATTTTCAACATTATTAGTCATTGGAGAGATGAAAATTAGCACTACACTCCAGCTCACACTAGAAAGAACGGCTATCATCAAGAAATCGACCAATGACAACAGTTTGTGGGCTGTGGTGGAAAGGAACTCTTCTTCAATATGTATTAGAAAATAAACCCATGCAGCCACTGTGGAAATCAGTATAGAGATTCCTCAAAGAAATGAAACTAGACACTCCATTTCCACTTCTCTGTTCCCTTTTTTGGTACTTTCCCAAAAGAATTAACAAAATCTAAAGTTGATCCTTGTTTATGGCTGAGCAGTACTCCACTGTATAAAAGTATCTTCCTTTTTATACTTTCCTCAGTTGATGGACAAAAAAAAAGATAATAAATTGGAAACATCATATCCTAGTGGTATGTATAAACACCCATTGTGTTTGCAAGCACATAGGTTGTAACAGCTAAATTTTGGAAACAGCATAAATGTCCATCAAAATAATCTGATGCTTGCGAAAAAGGGGGAATTGGAGGAAAAGGAAAAATAAAGGGATCCAATTTTGTGGCCTACATGTACCAGTTCCAATTACTATGTGCTACCCATTTGACTAATAAAAATGTAAATTTCGCTCTGAGAAACAATCAGAAATATCTCTAATCTAAGTCACCACCCAAACTGTCACCCCTATTAAAGGTGGAAAGCAATGATTTAGGATTGAGGATCTTTCACAGTGGTTCTCAACCTTTCTAACGCTGTGACCCCACAATATAGTTCCTCATGTTGTGGTGACCCCAAACCAAAAAATAATTTTGGTGGCTACTTCAAAACTGTAATTTTGCTACAGTTTTGATTCAGAATGGCTTTAGGTGACCCCTGTGCTTTGGCCATTTGACCCTGCCAGGGTTGTAACCCATAGGTTGAGAACCACTGTAAGGCCAGGGAGATAGCTCAGCAGGAGTAGGCACCTGCCCAGAAAGTGCAAGGTCCTGAGACTGATTCTACCACAAGCACTCAAGTTGCAGAATGCAGCTGTGTCCATTCAGCCCAAGTTGATTGTTACTACTGTCTTATACTTCACACAGAACTAACAATAACAGAGCAATCTAAGAGTTGATGTGGCTTCCACAGTTATTTTTTACAGCCTTTGGACCTAAGTATTAGGAGGTAAGAATGTATTTGTTGATAAACTATCAGTGTCTCCTTTCCTGAGCAAAGTATTTGTTTCCATAGAGAATACTTATTCTCATTCTCTGTGAGATGTATAGTTTACCAGTTGGTATCTTCAAATGGCACCTCTTTTTACTGTAACAATGTTTGCAAGGTTGACACAAATGTGTCACTACAGTTATCTTATAATTATGAAGAGATTATCTGAGTGATAACCTGAGGAATCCAAGCTGTATTTACCAGAAATTTAATGTTTATCACACTCAAATGTGTTTTGCAAAATTGATTTTTAATAAATGAAGCAGAGCACCTGGAGATAATGAAATAAAGGAATAGGGTTTAGTAAATTTTGATGTAAAAAACATAAATGTGAAGAGGATCTTTTGAAATGCCATAGCTATTGTAACCCTATTGATAGTCTGTCAGGTACTTTTATGCTATATGGATAGTCTGGTTGTCTGGGTAACATCTTGAAAGATTATTTAATGCTGATCTCTTCATATTTTAATATTCAAAAATTAACCATAAAAATCCTGTGACGTTTGGTCATAAGTGCAGAAACTCCTATCCTTTTTAAAGTATGGTTCCTATTTTTGTATTAGTAGAATCATTAGTTTTATATTTTTCTCAGATGAATTTGATTCTTTTGAGTATATCAACAAATGCATGAGTGTTTTCCTTTTGCCAGTCCCTGTTAATAGCTGCTGCTTGCAAAGTAAACAGCAAATAGTAGAAGCATTATGTATTAGTAAGACACTCAAGTTTTGTACACTTTATTGACCTGATTTGTATGCTACGTATGTCACTGTATAACAGTAGTACATGAAGGACAATAAAAAGAGCACAACTTACTTTACTATGACAGCAACTTTGTAATTAGTAGTTTTTTAGTACAGCCTAGCACTGAAAAAGTATCAAAGCTGGCTGAAATTCAGGATCTACTCCAATTTGTATGATAGGGAACACTGAATAAGTTATTTATTCTCCAAACTGTTGATATAAATGTTACATATATATATATGTATATATATATATATATATATATTTGTGTGTGTATAAAAGGAGTGTTAAAGGCAACACATGCAATTAATTTATCATACTGACACTTTAGTAATCACTATTCAATATCAATATCATGTTGTTTACCTTAGTATTCCAAATTATTTTAAGTTTTACATAGTCACAATTTTATGTATAACTTAGCTCCACCATGTACATGAATCTTACTCGTAAATGCCTTTGTGACACATTGCTTATTGTTTTGCTTAAGCCAAAGCACAGTGTGATGAGTAATACAGTACACTGCTACACACTGAGGAACATACAAACGTGGTTATCAATTTTTCCCGCTTAATCTATATGTGTATTATTTTAACGACTTCATTTTCTGAAGTTATAACTAGAAAGTGAAACTTAAAAAAAGCTTCCATTTCTGTTGTTTAATTGGCCTTCTGGCATTCCTTGTTCCAGATGATATCAATCAATAACCAAATGTCATTTGCTTGACCTGCCGTATAGCTGACATGTGCCTACATCCTTGAAATGGAATTGTATGATCTGCCCCCACTCTGCTGGCTTTGCCTAATTTACCAGTTCATTTAATAAATGCTCAGAAATGATGCTGTCAGGATGTTGCCCTGGTTCAGCATTGAATTTGTAGAAAATTAAAATGTGTGTTCATAGTACATTAACATAATTACCCAAATTGGAGTTACTTACCTGCATTCAAAAAAGATAAATTATCCTTTCCGCTCACACTTTCCGGGGCTGTACATTCATATACCAGTGCACACTGGGAAAAAATAAAAGGAAAAACAAATCAAATATACTTTAAAATCATTGAAACAAAAAAATTGTTTGCAAAAACACAAGGCTACAATATGTAATTTCAAGAAATTTTGAAAAAATAATTTTTGTAAGTCTCTTTCCTTCCCCATCTTTATTGTGAGTTCATTTTGTGATTTTTTTGCTCATATTTATGTATGCAGTGTTACACTGATTCACAAACTGAACTGACTCTATGATTTTTAAAAAGATGGATATACTTGTTTGTGTGTTAAAGATGACCGTGCTCCTGTTTGATACCAAATTCTTTGTAAACAAGTGCTTGTGAGCCTCATGAGGTACCACTGTAATATTTTTTACTAGATAATTATAGACTGCATTACAGTTCTGGCTGGAGACTACTTGGAAAATGTAAAAAGAGGAAAAGAATTATCCTTAATTTGCCAGAGGTGTGCTCTTACTACAGTGAATTATATTTGATAAGCAAATGGAAGACAAATTATATTTCTAAAATTTAAAGGCAATTTTAAGGGAAAGACAAAATATGTTAAAATATCTAATTATAGATGATAAAAGCATTTTGTCTTCAATAAAACAATGTAAATATTTGCTCATAAAGTATAAAGACTTGTTGGGGAGGTCGCTCAGTGGCAAGTGCAAGGACCCGAGTTTAATCCCTGGTACCACATGCCAGGCTGCGTCACCCTGGGACCCTGGGGTGCACTGGGCTGGCCCCAGACATGGTGGTACACACCTGTAATCCCAGCACTGGGGAAGCTGAGACAGGCAGATCAATGAGTCTGAACTGCATAGCAAGACCTTGTATCAAATAAATAAATAAAAAGTAATAAGGACTACTTACAAATAAAGTGATCTTAGATTAAATTCATGACAGTAGCAAAGCTGACATACATCTGAGTGGAATGAGAAAAGGCCCCTGGAGGTGTGCCTCCTTTCCTCTTGACCAAGGCATGATGGGAGATAATGTCCCAGAAAAGCCTTCTGTAATCATGGCACTGCCACTCAGAAATTCTGTCAAGGAAATAAGGCTCTGATGGCCCTGGGAGTTTGATAAGAGAGCAGTTTTCACATAGTAGGAGGTAGAATTTGCTAGCTTTATCTCTAGCCAAAAGTGTGTATGTGCACATGTATTATGGATTTTCACAAAAAAATAGAATAGATATGTACAAATAATTGCAAACAAAACACACAGAAGAGCTAGAAAGTTTTCCAGAAGAGAGAAACAGAGGGATACAAGTAATCTGCATGGCTCTGCTCAAAGGAACCCAGGAGCTCAGACTACCACCCCCAGATCAATGTAAGGCAACTTCCTGAATTCCCAAGGCTGCTTCTTGGCTGCTGTAATACGTGACACACCTCTTTTTGCCTTTATTCCTCCAGGTATGGGCGCATGTACTTAAACATAACTCTCTTATAACCTGCTAATTTCTCCACTGTGTATTCATCATCTTGCTCAGTAAATTTATTGATGAACTAAAAGAAATGTGCTTTTATAGTTTTTCTTTTTTTTTTTTTTTTTTTTTTTGCTTTTATAGTTTTTCATTGAGGTCCTAGATCACTAAAACATGAATGATGGCTCTAAAATTCTAACCTTTTAATAATTTTAGGCCAGCAGAAATCACAGGTGGTCCCCTTCCTTGAAACCATAGCTATTTTGGAAATGTACTTCTCAAAACACTGAACCAATGTGCATTGATGTTTGGGTGTACTCAAAATTCTTTATTTCTCCCATTGCAAGTATTTTCTCTGCTCCTTTCAAGCTGTACAGAGCTGTTAAAATAATCATCCATAAACACCATATTCATCATGTCAGTGTGCTACTCCAGCTTGTATAATGGCTGTTTACTGACAAATCAAATCTAATATTCTCATATTGGGTTGGAAATCTTTCATGATTCATTCCTGACACACTTCCACGTAATAGCTGGTTATACAGCTAGGAGCCATTCTCTCTCCCAAAGAACACCAGCGACATAATATACAGGTTTAGAGCGAACCTTTCCAGCAATGCCCATGAGTCACAGAGTGGGCCATTATGCTGAGGCAATGCTTCCTGTGTGGAGGCAGCCCTGATTCCTCAGAAGCAAAGACAATTTTCTAGTGCCCGAGGGAAGGGCTGCATTATTTTAAAAGGTGGGTATGAAAATGTGTTTTACCATTCACCCACATTTCACCCACATTCAAAGGCAGATATGAAGGACAATTTCAACCCAATGACATTCTTAGCCTGCAATTTTAAAAGCTCTATTCTTCAGAAGTCTCAGAGGATTTACATACATGGCATTTGGACAGAAAATATTCAATAAACAGTTAACACATTGACTAATATTAATTATTCCTTACCAGGGATCTAATGGTCTTGCATATGGACCTTACTAGCATCCAGTACTACATGAAAAAAAAAAAAAAAAATATATATATATATATATATATATATTTTTTTTTTTTTTTTTTTTTGCCTTTTTGAGACAGGGTCTTATTATGCAGTTCAAGCTGGCCTTGAGCTCATTTTTGTAGCCCAGGCTGGTCTCGAACTTGCACTGATCCTCCTGCCTCAGCCTCCCAAGTGCTGGGATTATAGGTGTGTGCCACCACGCCCTGCTCAATGAAAATATATTTTTATTGTTTAAGCTACCCCATTTTTGTATTTTTACTAGCTGCTCACATTCACTAACAGAAGCATCATTCTTTCTTTTTATCTGCTTTAATCCACCTGAGAGATAATATGTGTCACTCTCAGGGTACATAATTACAGTACTAATAGAAGTTTGACTCTATTCTCTTTAAATTATATAAACCAGTAAATGGAATATTATTTTAGAAATAATTTCTATTTCAGCTACTTTCTCTTTTCATGTGTAGCATTCACTTCATGGCTAACAGACTGCATTAGTATACTTCAAGGGGATTTTGAGTTAGGGGAAGGATCCATGCATATGTAGTCCTAAGAAAAGCACCGCAGTGATTGGGACCAGGCTGGGAAAAACACTAAGATAAAGTTAATTCCTTAAAAATCTTGTAGCTGTCATGCCTATCAGACTTTACTCATGTTCTTTATTCAAACTTGAATATTCTTAGAGCCTATCAAGATAGTTTCTGAGCCCTTTTTTAAAAAAATGAAAAGGTCAAGGTATGCTAAAACTCCAGACAGGACAGAAGTGACGCTAGCAATTTCGAGTGTGTTTACCATTTCTGTCAACTTCTGACGCACTCTCCAAGTGTGTACTGCTACCAACACCTTCTATTTCTAGAATAGCTCAGTTACATCTCTTTAAAGTTCACATTACGAAGCCGAAGCACTGTGTAGGACTTCGGTGGCATCACGTGCTTGGTTTATAAAAGGAGCATGGTTCAGTTTGCCCTACCCCATAATAGTGGCAGTCTGGAGTCCCAGGGTGAGTGAGCCGTGAAGAGAATAGGTCGGTGGTTAGGAATAGACTCAGAGTCGGTGAGAACAGCTCTGCTTTGAAACAGAAAGTGTTTCCTTCCCTGCTTTTCTTCTCCATAGCTGCAGACATGGGTGCCACTGTCTATGAGCTTCTTCACTCAGTACCAAGAATAGTACCCAAGTTCTCCCCCACCAAGTTAATCTTCTTTTTAATAAAAAAAAATTGTATTTACTTAGAAGCATTCAGAATGTCAACAAAACAGCTACAATTTTTTTTTTTTTTTTTGCAATTACAGAGTGGTATTTAGTTACAGAGCAACAATTATTTCATATAAGCTGCATCAGAGACAATGGAAGGTGAAAAACTACCATTCCCATATATAACTAATTTGTGCTGTGCACCAATAAGAACCTGCTTTAAATTCCTATGCCAATTTACAACCCCCATACTGAACCAGACAAGGTTAGTGGCTATTGAAGATTCCGCCAGGACAGGGCTATGTGTATAGTGTCTTTGTGTGTGTGTGTGTGTGTGTGTGTGTGTGTGTGTATGTCTGTGTGTGTGTGTGTGTGTGTGTGTGTGTGTGCAGTTAACCCACTACCACCAAGTTAATCTTTATGTAAGAATTCATGTAGTGTTAGAAAAGGTGAGCCTTACATAGATTCTAAAGAAAACAGTTTGGAATTAAGAGACCAAGGTCAAAACCAGGAATCTTGAGTGCCCAGGCAGGATTTTGAGGGCCCAAAGAGGTCCTGAAATTTGTGAACACCCTGATTTAAACTGTAGGTCTACTTGGACAGTGTTCACGGCATGTGCTAGTATCCCAAGGAGAGCTTGCAAGAACAGAGAACAAAGACTGGGACATCCTGCTATGGGGTAAAATAATGTAGTTTTGAATATATATTTTTTGTACAATGGCCTTTTTAAAACATTATTTGGTAACTGTTGGATGAAAATCATCTCCTTTGCCATTATTCTCTTGGTACCAAAACTAAACATATTATTAGAAACAATAAACCAGTAAACAGCTCACTAGTACTCATCACTTAAAACTGTTCCTTTACAAAAAGGCAGAAATTATAGTGTATATATATTGTTTCCAAAAAATTACAAGCAGTTTTAAGTCTATCCCATGTGTCTCAATTGCTGCAATAAAACAGGCAACTTCATTTCTAAGAAAATCAGGCTTATGTTTATACCAGGCTTTTCATTCTTAGAGAAAAAGAAACAGAAAGAAAGAGAAACTCCTGTGCACGTGTTTATATGCATTACTCCCGGGCTGTGAAATAAGCAGCTTCACTTTCAGTGCACATAGGCCAGCTTCCAGAGCTGTTCCTCTGCCTGATATTATTTCTTGCCTCTCTCTCTTCAATTTCATGAAGCAAAAATTTCCTGTAAAACTTTTCATGCTACACATGAAAATAAACGCAAATTAAAAGTGTACCTCTATATAAAAATGGCTTTAGAAATGGAGTAATTAAGTTGGGCCTTAGTCCTCCCACCAATGTAGCATCCTAGCAGGTGACAATGACAGATATTTTTACTCCATCAGAGAAGAAGCAGTGTGAACAAGGGTGCTGGCAGCAAAAGGAAAGCTTTGCCCAGTTCCATACAAGTGGGTCCACCGGCTCCAAGGGTGAAGCACCCATGTTGTTCTCTAATTCCAGAGCTGATTCCTCGGATAAGTTTTCAAACCCCACAGAGCACAAGTGATAAAGGCGTATGGTGAAGCTGATCGTTTCTAATTTAATTTGTGCACCAAGCTGATGGAGATGCTACCATTTGTTTGTTTGTTTTTGTTTTGTAGTACCAGGGATTGAACTCAGGACCCTGTGCTTGCCAGACAAGCGCTTATTTTACTGGGCTATTTCCCGGAGCCCTGAGAGACTACCTTTTGTCCCTGCACATCTGTAGTGATGTGGTCAGCTTCCCCATCTTCAATCTCCCCCATCTTCACAGCCGTGACTTCTATGGTGCCGACCACTTTGCCACCATCTGAAGTTCTGCAAAAAGAAATCACTGAAATGAAAAAACAAGACTCCTCCCTCAAACACATCCAAAACATGTTTCTTTCTAAAAACCAGTAACATTGCTGCTTACTTTGTTTTCTACCCTAATGGTAAAACATGCTTCTGGTACTGATGTCATCTTTAATTTAAAATGAAAATTAGCCACAGATTCATGAGATAAGGCATGAATCATAAAAAAAAAAAAAAAGCCTACCTCACTAAGATTAATTCTACTAAGGGCAATCAGGAGCATCCATGAGGAAAGAAGTCTGTAATGAAATCAATGCCCTATCTTCAACCATCTGATCTCTGCAATGACCATACACTGTGGCCCGCCTCTACTATCTGCATGAGATAGTATCTGTGTCAGTGACAGAAACAACAGCTAAATAAAACAGAAAAGAAAATGAACATTGCTATGTCTCTCTATGGCTGGGACACTGCCTGTAAGATCTGATTTCCCGATTTTTCTGTCTAGCACATAGGCAAAGAAGATTCTCCTGTTGCAAATGTTTGTTAAGGTATATGCAAAGTAGAGCCTATCCTAGAATTCATCCAGTTTGACTTCTTCATTTTTCAGACCCTGAAGGTGAGGCTCAGAAGGACAGGAAGACCTTCCAAGGTGACAAGTGGCAGTGGTGGGTGCATATTGCCTTTAGATACATTGGTCATTAAACAATTCTTCTATATTTAATGAGGAAGCCATTTTATTACTAAGAATTTAATTGTTATTTTCAACAACATAAAAATCCTATGGTTGGTAATAATAATGAAAATGAAGATAAAATTAGTGAGCTATCTCCCATTAAGATTCTCCGGATTGTGTCTTCCGAGAGAGGGGTGCTGTTTATACCATGGGTGCCGTCACACACAATGTTCTTTTCTCTTGAGCCTTTCTGTAAATAAGTGGTGGACAGCCTTGCTGTGGCTTGAGGTGCTGCTGTACTTGTGCCTAAGCTCAGCTGACTAAATAGCAACAGACACATACTGCTTCGTTTTCCTTATTTCCTTCTTGAAATTTATTTTGTATTTTAATCTGAATAGTAACAGTGTATATCAGTGTATATCTTTAGACCAATTCTTTTTTTTTTTTTTTTTTTTTTTTTTTTTTTTTTTTTTTTTTTTTTTTTTTTTTTTTTTTTTTCTTTTTCTGTATTTAGGACAGGGTTTTAGGGAGTCTTCAGCATTTCACTATGTAGGTAAGACTTGTAGTGATTCTCCTGTTTTCAGCCTCCAAAGGGCTCGGATTACATGCATGCACCAACACACACAGTCTCAATCACCACCTCAGTGTGCCCTTGGGGTGAGGCCGGCAAGCCTGGGATTGAACCCCAGCCGCTGTGCTCTGCCTAAGCAGCTGCTTTAGTCCTCTGAGCTGTTGGGCAAGCCCTCCAATTCTTTTTAAGTGCTATTATTTCATACTTATAACAGGTATTAAAAAATAGAAACAGGCAAGCTAGTATAACGAGTTTACCAGAATGTTTCTTAAAATAATGCATAAGTTAAGTGAAACCAAAAAACCATGTTACTAGATTATGTTCGATATTTCCAATAAAATGAATGTGCAAACTAAAATGCACATTTGGATTATGTTTTTAAGAAAACTGAAATAAATCCTGGTGAGAAATACACAAGAAATGTCATACTGTGAAAGAAACGAAAATGACATGTAACAGAAGGAAAAGAATTATTGTTAGGTATTCTATTATACAAGCCTGAAGCAGGAGGATTGGTGCAAGTTCGAGACCAGCCTGAGCTATAAAAGTGAGCTCAAGCCCAGCCTGAACTGCATAGCGAGACCCTGTCTCAAAAAGACAAAAAAAAAAAAAAATGCTTCAATAATTTTAAAATTAGTGGCAATCATAATATTGACTCAACTTTTAAAAAACTCATGTGCAAATCTGAAACGTTCATCACAAAAAATGCACACACAGGTGACAGCATGAGCTGCAGTGTCACAGGATACTGTAATGGATCCAACTCTGACAGGGTCCTCAATGATTCATCATACCATTTCCCACTTACATGTGACATAACATCTTGTCACAAGTCATAATGTGGCATAGCTCTGTATAATTCTTCAGTGCCTATTAATTAAATAGTTGAACAGGAACCTTCCCTTGTATTGCAAATAGTTTCTTTTTTGGTAGAGATTTGCAGACCTCTTTCCCAAAAATGATCATCCACAATAAATCAAGTTATTTTTTCATTCTCAAAAGAAACAGGTTAAATGCTTTTATATAAGCAAACTGAGCTAGTGTAGCTTCTAGGAGCACAAATCCTATGCATGACAGTTGGCATGCTGGCCCTGACTGATGGGCTACAGGGTTAGATACTGAGGCAGGTCCTTCGCAGTCTGTGACAGGCTGTGCACCACTCTGCTGTGAGACACTGCAGCCCACATAGGAACTCGAGGTCCAAGTGGCGACAGGCACAAGATGCTGAGCTTTCCTCACTTTTAACGCCATCCCTCCCTCAAGGACTAAACTCTGTGCAGTGACTAATGTGCTGAGCATATAACGCTGCGCCTTGCAGAGGTGGCTGCTGCTCCCGCCCTGCTCCTTCATGCCAATGCCGCAAAGCTTGAGCAGCAGCATAAGCCCAGGTGCTATTGTCATTCATGTGATCATTCATAGGTGAGCTGGTTGTCTGCCGAAATGTTGCTGCAAGGCCCAGGACTACAGTAAAAAAATAAATAAAATTTAACAAGAGTATGGGAAATCATAGTGTATGCTTTTCAAGAGCTGGGCAGGCCAGATAGCTCAGCGAATTAAAGTGCCTACACAGGTGCAGGGACTGGAGTTTGATTCCCAGCAGGCTGTGCCCTCCTTGTCTCTGGGCACACTGAGATGGGGATTGAGACTGTGCGTGGTGGTGCACATCTGCAATCCCAGCATTTGGGAGGCTGAAAACAGGAAGATCACTATGAGTCTGATTTGTGTAGTGAGACCCTGTAGACCCTGTACTAAATACTTACAGAGAAAGAAAGAAAGAAAAAAGAAAGAAAGAAAGAAAGAAAGAAAGAAGGAAGGAAGGAAGGAGGAAGGAGGGAAGGAAGAAAGAAAGAAAGAAAGAAAGAAAGAAAGAAAGAAAGAAAGAAAGAAAGAAAGAAAGAGAAAGAACAAATGCTCATTGGAGAAACAAAGACTTAAGGATAACAGTTCATATGAAATTAGGCCTACATTTCTAACAGAGCACACAAATCTAAAGCTAATGCAATACTACAGAATATTTAAAAACTGCTAAATAGATGAACGAGAAACACAAGAAGTAAACAAATTTCAGGGCTATATATTTATCCCCTTTTTAAAGTACTTAGGTACTTGTGACAATGGATTTTCTGTCTTTGGGGTTTCCTTATTATATCCTGGAATCCCTTTATCTCAGTCCCTGACAGGAGTCAAATCTAGAAGGTTACTTATACTAGGAATAATATACAACTGTGACATCACTTTCCCTTAAAATCACACCAGGTAGTAGCTCTTTTGAGTAGTATTTCTCATCATCTGAGACTCATGAGAGACTGAATTAATAAACACAAATTCAAGCTGAATCCTGGCACTGAAGCGCAGTTCACCTTGTTATTGAATTAGAATATAAAATGCAGAAACCATTTCCTATTTATTTAATAACCATTAACCACGTGCAGAATACAGATATCTATGCCTCTCTTCAACTGGGAGGGTCAAAAATGAAATATTTATTTCATGTAGCTCAATATCATCATTTCAAAAATTAATTTCCAGGCGCACAAGATAGTTCAGCACAATAAGAACCTGCTTAGGCAAACACAGGGACCAGGGTTTGACTCCTGGCCCCATATGCCTCACTGCTCCCGCTCCTGGGCACTCTGAGCTGGCCACTGAGCCTGGTGTGGTGGTGAATGTCTGCAATCTCAGCAATGAGGAGCCTGAGACAGGAGGATCACTATCAGTTTGAGCTGTGTAGTGAGATCCTGTACCAAATACACTTAAAAAAAAAAAAAACAACTGACTTCATAGAGATGGAGGTGAAAAACTCAAGTGCTTAACTTTGTTTTCAACTTACTGCTTTCGATTTATTACCCATCAGGTTGGCAAAATTTAATAACAGCAGTTGAACTCATTATTCTTCACCAAAATCCTATTAGGCTTTAAGGGTAAAAGTCATGAAATTATATAGACGATACATTGTACAGAATACTGGGCTAAGGTTCAGGAAACCTAAATTCTAATTCTACTTCAGCTAGAACTAGCTATATGGCCAAGGACTAATAACGTAATATTTCAATTTACTGTGCTATAAAGCATAAGGTGGCTTTCTGACACACATCTCATGACATCAGCTCTCAACCCTCCTGTTCTAATCATATTATAGTTCCCTAACAGAGCATCATGGGTTGATCTGTACTCAAGAAAATTCTCAGGAGCATTCTAACCTCTCCTGTCCACTCCCCAACTTCTCATCCCATCCCCCACCAAAATCCACTGCTATGTCAAATACAGGAAGTAAACAAGCAACAAATATGACTGAATCAAAACCAGAGATTATCCTTCTATCCTTTCCTAACAATCATGTGTCAATGACATGAGGCTTTAGTTATAAATATCTCAATCTATATGAAGATTTAAGAAAAGAAAACTATGTCATTTCAGACAGTGTGTTGCTAGGCCATTATCACTAGTGAAAGCAGAGAACAGTAGCGAGAAAGCAATCAATAGCTCATGACTGCCACAGTATTAAAGCACAGTGTCACTGTCCTCTCTCTCCAACAGCAGAGTGGCTTAAATGTTTAGCCATACCAACAAGATAAGGGAGGACAGGGAGTGGGGAAATTTCAGCCCCATAAGTCTGTACTCTCTTCTCCTTGGGGTTTTCAGATAAGCAATAAATGAGTGACTGAAGCTCTAAAATCTCGGCCTTCCAAATAGTTCCCCAATTGCTGCCAATGAGACATCTAATCTCCCATGCTGAATCACACAAATATTTTTAAAGATGAAAGAAAGGGAATGCAAGACAGTCTTATTGCTACAGATAATTTAATGACACTGTTGGTTTCTTTCCCACATATTCTGCCATCCTTAGTAGAGTGAAAAGAAAAAAGAAAAAAAGATAAATACCTTTGGAATTGTTAATAGAAAAATGTAAATAACTTTCTTGTTTTGGAAATGCCAAAAAGATGCAAACCAACAAATGACTCTGTAAACACCCAGGGAAAAACCATCATTAGCACTGTCACTCTTTGTGAATATAAAGTAGCACTGCTGCCATACACAGGAGTTTGCAGCTGTGAGATTTTACATTTAAGACAGCCAGATATATGACAGAGGAAATGAAAATCCCACCCAGACAGGAAGATACTCCAAGGCCACAAGTAAACAAACAGAGTCAGGAAGCCTGTGAGAAGCTGGTGATGATCTTTCAGGTGCGAACAATCATACAGCAGCACCAGATTTACTTAGGATTTACTTAAGGTTTATAGAAGCGAGAGTTCTATTTAATTATGTGTGAGCAAAAATCCTTCCATTCTGGATGAAATGCACATAACTCAGAATCCATAGAACACAGTAGTCAAATAACACTCAGTGCTTCCTAATATTAACAGCCTGCGCATTCTAAAGGTTAGTTCCTTCCCTTGTTCACTTCACCCTTGTTGGGTTCACAAGCTTACTTTCGGAAGTTTCATCCATTGTTATAGGATTCAGTTCCTCTTCCATAAAGATGTACTACAATCAATATTCTGAGCTGAATCTCAGCTTCCCAATCTAGAGCTCCAGATTCCTTTGTCCTAATTTCATCATGTCACATTTTATTCACTTGAAGCTAACTGTTCATTTTCCCAAGCCTAAACTCATTCATATTAATAGCACATCCAAAAAACAAAACCAAAAATATTCCACTTCTACCTTCACCTTCTTCTTTCTCCTGCAATAAGTTACTAACCTTGAGTGGCTCTTCATCCTGTCTCTCACACATAACCCTGTCCAGTAGCCACCTCTTGATCAGTTTTTTTACTTCCCTTATGTTCCACTTGCAGAATATACTTCCTGTTCCCCAGTATTTCTCTCACTATTTCATCCAGGTTATGTTCTTTTCTTAAATCCTTGCTTTCAATGTTCTATTTCATTTTCCACATTTAAAGTCATTATACATTGTTCATCTCTACCTTACCTATGTAGTCTGTCTTTCAAGGCCTTATCACAGGATGTGTAAAAGTTTAAGGAAAGCTCAGTATTTTTGACTTGAATTGATCTATTTAATCATATCCCATTAAAACACAGAACATGAATTAGTAGGAATTGCAATGAACTCTGGGTAACCAAGTCCATTGTTAAGGTGCTGGCTTTCTATAAAGAAGCAGCTATGACTGGAAGCAGACAACTCCACTTCTATAAAGAAATCTCAACTATAAAATACAAAGACTGTGCACTGCTCCCCATCTCACAAGACATAGGCAACAAAAGTATCTTGGGTTAAAGTAGAATTGTGCTTTAGCCTAAGGTGACAAGTGCTATAGTGACACTGCCTGTGCTGCAAAACTTCAGGACAAGGAGGCAACTGCAGAAACGGAAAGGGGCCAGGGAAGGGTGGACTAGAGCAAAAGGAGGGAATGAGAAGTGCAACACATGAAGACACGGCATGCACATGTGTCGATGCCTCATGTTGAATGTGTGTATCATGTACTAGAAACGAATAACTAAAAAATTTACATGAGGGCATCATAGAAATGTGGACCATTTATTTTTCATGCTAGCTGGCTTAGATTTCTCCGTATACTGCTAAAGCTCATATCATTCAAACACCAGAGTTCCAGTAACACAAATAAACTACATTTTATCCTCCTTGTGACATTATCAAAATGTGCTGCTATATTGCTGTTTTGAATGACAAATAGGAAATACTAACAATCTTCATGAGTTAAAAATATAAGCAAGGTGAAAAAACATGGTTGGTTTTTAGGATATGCACTTGGTAGCAGTTTGTAAAAACCAAAATTATAGGAAAATTAATAGGACATAATAATCTGCCAGTTGAGTTCCAGTTGTAGGACACAGAGTGAGCAGGCCCTATGTCAGTGTACACTCTGCATGCAGCTATGCACCTGGACAGATGCCGGAGCACCTTCAGTATTTGAGGATGCTGAAAGTAAATAGCACCAGGCACCCTGCAGCGCAGTTTATCAATTGCAAACACCACAAAGCCAGCAGCGTACCTATCCTTTTCCTTCTCTGGAAGCCCTTGATCTAGCTTCGGTGCATCTTCACATACAGCAGTGAGTTTTGCTGATGACACAGACGTCTCCAGGACAAACTCTAGATCTGGTTCAAAATCAGACTCAAACAGGAAGTGAGGTCTCCTCTGCATTCTCCACTCCATCACACCAGAGGTAATCTCAGAGTTACAGTATTGGCAGCAGTAGAAGTGGCAGCAATCGGGGATTAGAGCTTACTTTGAAAATTCACAGGTTCCTATGAAATTAAGAGAAAGGAAAGGCGTCCTCTCTGGAGGAGCTGTACTCCTGATGGATGGTGTGGAGTGAATGCCCTTTGTCGTGCTTTTTCTCATTGTTGTGCCACGTGGACCCCAAAGAGTGTGAAGTTGCTCAGTCAAGTGCAAAACAAAACCCAAGCTTTCTGGATGGATGATTTGAAAGGGAAGCAACCGTCAAAGCACAGAGTAGCAGAGAAATGGGGAGGATGAGCACAGGACAGGGCTTCTCTGTGTTTTCATTAGTTCTTGGGCTTCACTCTCAGCTGTGTGTGTATGGATCTGATATCACAAAAAGCACATCAGAGACTTGACAACCCCATAATGACCTGGATGGTTACCTGGGTGACAAATGTGAAGAATAGATCCAAATATCACTACACGAGTTCTGGAAACAGAAGTGAGAATGAAGCTACAGGTTTTCACAAGGCATATGATCCATACACAGATACCTAGCAATGGACAATTAGACACCAGATTGAAAAAATAGTTTACAATAGGTACCAGACTAATAAGATGTTCATATGGAGCTCTAATCAGATGGATCAGATCTCTATGTTAAAAATTATAAAAGGAAATAAAATAAATCAAAGAAGATCTAAGCATATAGCATAGTAGATCATGGGTCAGAAGATGTAATATTATAAAGACTTTATTACTCCCCAAACCCATCTACAGTCTTAATATAATACCAACTAAAATTCCAACATTTTTTTACAGATATTGACAAACTCATTTGAAAAGTTATAAGAGAAATGCCCAAGAAATAGAATAGCCCAGAGCCCGCCAAATAGCTCAGCAGATTAAGGTGCCGGGGGGCCGGGGGGGGGGGGGGAGTGCAGTACCCGAGCCTTCTGTGTCAGCCCTGCCCCCCAGAGCACGCTGAGATATGAGATGGCCATTGAGCCTGGTGGTGCAAACCTATAATTCCAGCTGCTGGGAGCTTGTAAACAGGCGGATCACTACGTGTCAGACCTAGTAGTGAGAACCTGTGCACCCTGAAGGTTTTGATGAAACAGCAGGTACCTTGATAAATAAAATAAAGCAGCAACATGATCCAGTGGTTCTTATGAAGTTATAGACAAGCTAATGGAGGAAATATAGCTTCCCTACAATGGTCTTCAAACAATCAGGCAGACATTTGTAACAAGAAATTAAACTACTTAAACTTCAAACTATTAAAAGTGATTCATAGACCCAAATTAAAAATATAAAAGGCACTAAACTTTTTTTTAATTGATGCAGTAAAACACCTTTCTGAGGCCAGTTTTAGAAAAAAGTTCTAAAATGTGACCCTAAAATAATAAACATAAAAATATAAGCTGAACTTCATCACAACTGACAAGTTTGCTTGCAAGAACCATTGCTTCAAAAATGAAAAGACAAACTGCTAACTGGGATCAAGTCTTTGCAAATCCCATATCTGAAGAATCTGTATTCAAAGTACCACAAAAAGCTTTTAAAATTTAACCATAAGAAAACAACCTGAATGATAAATGTGAAAAATATTTGAACAGATATGTGTCAAAGAGAGGATCTGTAAATCATAAAAGCACCACGTTAATCTCACTGCCCATGGAGTTTTAATGAAAACCAAAGCTACTACTACTTGAATGTCTTAAAATGGCTGAAGAGAATGCAGCAATTTCCTGCATTTGAGGGGAAGATTCCATGACACCTAGAAACACCGTTGCCCATGAAAATAGCTAAGATGGGGCCCGGCGGGATGGCTCAGTGGTCTAAAGCGCCAGCTTGGGAAAGCTTGGGCAGCTTCAGGGACCGCGGTTCGATCCCCAGCCCCACATGCTGCACCAGCCCTGCCCTCAGAGTGGGCTGAGCCGGCCATAAAAATGAGTGAATAAACAAAGGTTCTGAAACAAGAAATAAAATAAAATGAATAAAATAAAATAAATATTAAAAAAAGCTAAGATACTTTCTGACCAAGTTAAATATGATATGATCCAGAAACCCCAACCCTAGATGTTTACCTGAGTGAAATATAAATTTAGACACACTTAAAGAACTACACATGACCCAGAGATGGTGGCATATGCCTATTAGCCCATAACTCAGGAGGCAGAAGCAGGAGGATTACTCAGAGTTCCAGCCCAGACCAGCCTACGATGTGAGTTCAAGACCAGCCTGAACTGCACAGCAAAGCCTTACCTTAAGAAAAAACGAAAAAAGACAAGAGAAGCACACGTGCATTTACTAGTATCACTTGTTAACATCACAACTTGGAAATAGTCCAAATGTCCCTTCATGCGATTGGCTAAAACAAACTGTGGTATGTCCACACCACAGACTGTTTAACATGAAACTGATAAATGCAACTTGGTTGGCACTGCACTGAAGCAATGAAGTTGGTCTCGAAGGTTATTATACACTCTAAAAGTCCAAATG